>NW_006500144.1:1529247-1553811 GCF_000471905.2 Amborella trichopoda | reverse complement strand
AATCTCAGGAATAATAGTATTGTAAATTCTTGGGGTGTGACAATATCAGATATACAAAATGGACTTCTCTGGTAAGGAACTGACCTATGATGGAGAGCATGCCCTGTTAGCAGTATGTACCCTTCCACAGAACAATATGGAGTTCACAACTGTGCTTGAGGACATGGCTTCCAAACCAGATGGGATGTGCTTTAACTGGGTTACCATCAACAAAATTACCAGTTCCAAAGTCCCCAATTCTGGGAGGCCTCTTCGTCAAATGAAAACTCTCAAAAGTTCTTGCTAATCGATACAGATACTCCCCGTTTTGAGTGACACTCCAAGTCACCGGGCACGCTAGGCCACCGTATGTGTTCACTATTGAGCACGCTATGCCACCGTATGTGTTCACTGCTAAGCACAAAAACCATCATGTGCGCCTATTGCCACTCATGCTTACTGACGAATGCAATAGCTGTGATGAGCGGTCACCACCGTGCATGACTGCTGCCATGCATGACCACTATTGTGCATGACTACTGTCGTGCATGACCATTGCCGAACGCGCTTGAGGCCATGCACGATTGGCCGTTGTGCACGAAACTTAATGAGTGTTCCTTTATGTGTGTCCGCTTGCCATGTATTCTCACATGACGCTTCAGCTAATAGGTGGCCCTTTGTCTGCTTATGACCTTTCAGTTGCCTGTGACCCCTTGGTTCCCGGTGCCCTTTCAGTTGCCGGTGACCCTTCGGCTGTCCGAGACTCTGTGACTATCTAAGACCATGCGGTTTCCCTCAACCGATTGTTCCTCTTTCACCATGGCTCACCTAAAATCCCCTATAATTCTCGTGAAACTCTTGCGGTCACCGGGAAACCTCTGCAAACACCTTTTCCACTGTCCCCCAACCTACCGAAACTTCTAAAGCCTCGATTGCCTTAAATGGAGTGCACTGAACCTACCAGAAACTCCCCCACTCACCATCGGAATCCTTGTAACTTTCCAGTGGCTTCTCGCTAAAACGACCAGAACTTCTTCCTTCTTCTCTCACACGTAAACTATCTTCACATCCTTTATCGGAACTACGTCCTTCTGACGGATTCTTCTAGCCTCTGATGAAAAAAGGGCTAAGGTAAAAAAGTGAAAAGGGTTTTACCCCTTTTTTATAACCGGTCATTTCCAACCTTGCCCCTCTGAAAGAGCAAATGACACAAGTTTACATCAACTTGTGTGCCATTTCATGAAAAGACTGATGGCATTTTTGGGAAGCTAAGGAAATGAAGAAAACCAAGCAACAGTGGATTGAGTAGAGTCAGGCCAGCCCGAGTCCAAGCCTGCGAAGTACCTGTCCAGCAATTGTGTGTAATTGCCTTTGTGATCAGCCGCTGTGAGTGTTCAGAGCACCATGAAGTCACCGTGAGTGTTCGAGCACCGTGAAGCCATCGTGAGTGTTTAGAGCACTATGGAGCCACTGTGAGTGTTCAGAGCATCATGAAGCCACAGTGAGCGTTCAGAGAACCATGAAGCCATTGTGTGTGTTTAGAGCACTATGAAGCCACCGTGAGTGTTCAGAGCATCACATAGCTGCCGCGAGAGTTCACAAAGCCGCTGTGAGTGTTCATAGTGCCATGAAGCCATTGGAAATGATTGACCCCACGATAAACCACCGCGAGTGTTTTGTCCTCCTCATGCAGTGACCATGAGTGTTGACTACCATGCGCATATCACCGCTGTGTACGCATGCCGCCATATGTGCTCATCATGGTGGGCACTATTGTCGTCGTGCATGTATGCTGCTGCACGAGTGCATTTGGGGTGCCGTGAATAATCGATGCGATCGCCCAAACCAGTGTGAGTACAAAGGGTGAGCCTAGAGTGGCTGCCAGTGTCTTTCTTCCATGGCGTTCATGCCCTTTACATGCGCCAGCGTGCATGTCCTCCCTAGCCAGCCCATTTGTGAGCGCATCAGCAAGGTTGACCTTCATGTAGACACCCCATTTTAAATCTGGGAAATTATGTGGTTTCTTAAACCCTTAGGACCACACTTAACCTAGTAAACCCAAATCCATAGTTCACATAGACTACCTTGTGATCAAGAACTAGTTTGCCTGCCTGGAACCCTGTAGAAACCCTGTTTTGACTTAGATTTTTGTAAATGCCCTGTTTTACCAAAAATTCATTAAAAATAGTAAAAAAATCTGCTTTGACCCAAATTTTCTCTGAGAGCTTCATAAGAGGCTGAGAAACACACTTGAAATGAAAAAAAAAATTCAATTACGACAAGTTTTGGTTTGGGCAACACGAGGCATGCCGCCCAGGTGACACGACCCATTCCGCTCAGCCTTGGGTGACGCGCCCCATGCTGCCCAGATCGAGGACCCTCAAAAATTCATTTTGACTTTGTTTGTTGGTTATTCATGATAAGATATTATCCCCAACAAATTCTTCCCCCCTTTTAATATATTTTGGGAACCATTTAGGGGGGGGACGAAGAGAGAAATGGTGTGACTAGAGAGAGAGATTTTTGGAAAGAGAGGAGAGATTAGAGAGACTGAAACCCTAGAATACGTGAGAGACACAGAGAGACTTCTGGGAGAAGGAAAAAGCTAAAAAAAATTGAGATAGAAACCTCAAAGAGATAAGCTACCCTAGGGATAGCTTCAGGAAACCCCCAACCTTATGGAACTTCAACCCTGAAGTCTGATAGAGCCTAGAACCATTTATATGGCACAACCACCCTATATTGGAGGGATTTTATAGCTAGTATCCTGATCAGAGAGAGACAAAAGAGGACCAGTCTTGATACAGGAGAGCCCCAGAAGGCTCGGTAGTCCCGGGCCATCCGGCCCGATTTGGTATCATTCTTGACCCTCTCTCTTTCTTCATTTCCTTACTGCTTTATTCTACTTTGATTTTTTTTTATTAATTTTCTTCAAAAATCAAATTTTTTATATCTTGGAGCATGCTGACCTTGCCACAAATCTGAGAGCAGATCTGCTCATTTTTGGGCAGATCTAGCCTCAGATCTGAATTCTATTTGTCCCACCTTCTTTACGATTTAATTTTCATCATTTTAAGGTGTCAGATTCGAGAGACCTTCATTTCGAGAGCGCACTGATTTTTCACGGCAAACAATTTGACACCCACCGTGGGGCGTATCGAGCGTGATTCAAGCATCAAAATATTGAAAATCTCATAATCTTTTGAAACTTTGCAGGAATGTTATAGGCATCATGGTGTGACTATTCCCAAAGTTTCAGGTCAAAATAAAATATTTAAAATAGAAAAACAATTTGTTAGATCTGCATTCCCTTGTTGTCACTTTATTTAATTTATTTTCATAAAAAACAATTTTATTTTTTGTTTCGCCAGGTTTACAGTAAGCTTATTTTATCAATATCGACACAGGGCATGCCGTCACCCAATTTAGAATTTTTTGAAATTTTGTAGGCTGGGTCCTGGGTCTTTTTTGTGAACTTTCTCAAAGTTTCGGAGCAAAATAAAATTTTTAAAAATACCAAAAATATATTTTTCTTGATACAGGTTTGTCCTATTTGCTGTTCTTCTATTTTACTTTGTTTTTATTTTATTTCATCAAAAGTATGATTTTTCTACTTCTGCAAGTTTCAGTAGTCTTAATTCATCAATATCAACAATATAATAATAAAAGGAAAATATTTGTTTTTGGGCGACATGAACCGTGTTGCCTGAGAGACACGGCCCGTGCCGCCCTATCAAAGAGGTTCCTGAAAATTCTTGGGACCCACAGGCCTGTTCCAGAGCCTTTTTTGTGCTTTTTCACAAATGTTTGGCATAAAATAAAGTATTTAAAAATATATAAAAAATATTTTGATTCAAATAAGTTTGTCATACTTTTGATTTTTTCTTTTTTGTTTTAGTTTATTAATTTTGGCTGAAGCCATTTTTCCCTCCTTTCACCATGCTTAGTCTAACTGTATTTGATAAAAGTTAAAAAAGAAAAAAATTTTAAAAATAAAAAATATATATACATCGATGGTTGCTTGCACTCTCCCTGAACCGTGTCCCATTCGAGTCACCCTCGACTAGGGCCGTGCTCGACTTAGCACGGGCTGTGCCTAGTTTCATTGTTCTACCTTTACCTTCTTAGGGGTTGCTTACCCCTCCATCTATACTGTGCTTCGAGCGATTTTCGCCTCGAAGCGCGCATCGCTAAGCACGAATGTGTCGAGTACCCACTTATTTTCTTTCTTTGCATTGTGTGTTTGTGTGCTTGAAATTATTTTCACTTGCGTGCTTCTTTTACAAACTCTAGTACACGCCGACCGGGAATCCCGAAAAGCCAGAAAACAAATTTTTCAAAAACCCCTAAAATCCGCTTTAACGGCGTGAGGGGAACCTAGCATTGAGAGCAGATGCAATTAGGATTCGCTTAACTTTAACTGTGAGCGCCCCTCCATAATCCTTTGCCTCAAAGCAACTCCGCGTATAGTATGATCTGGTGACAAGCCTATAACAGGAGGCCAGAACCTATGTGGGGACCTATATCAGCTTAGTCGCATTTCAATAGTTAAGAGCCCACTCCCAAGCCAAGCCTACTCATAATCAGACTAGGTTAAACATTTTTGTATGCTTGCTTGCTAATTTCTGATTGGTTAATCTTAGATCCCAGTCCAGACCCGCTTTTGGTCTAAGCTGAAGCTTCTATGTCCAAGTTCAGGCTTATACCCAGCCTAGCCCAGGTCCAAACCAGGTTTTACCTTGGTTCGAACTTAGGCCTACTCTTGGTCCCAGCCGAAGGCTCGTGCCTAGCTCATATTTGATTTAGTCTTGGTCCATGCCTGATCTGATCATTAAAACTCTCTGGGTTCAAGTCCAGGCTTGTACCCAGCCTAGCTCAAGTCTAAACCAGGTTTCGTCTTTGTCCGAACTTAGCCCCCCTCTCGGTCCGAGTCGAAGGCTCGTTCCTAGCTCATCTTTGATCAAGTCCAGATCCCCACCTGGTCTGATCAATAAAACTCTCTGGGTCCATGTCTAGGCTTGTACCCAACCTACCCTAGGTACGAACCAGGTTCACACTCAGGTCTGAACCTAGGCCCCCTCTTCGTCCGAGCCGAAGGCTCGTTCCTAATTCAATCTTGATCCAATCCAGGTCCACATCCGGAAGGAGATTCAAAACCCTCTAGGTCCAAGCCGAGGCTTACACCCAGCTCAATCCAGGTCCAAACCAGGCTCACACGCCGGTCCGAACCTAGACCCACCCTTGGTCCAAACTAAGAATCACACCCATCTAGTCTATATCTTAGTCTAGGTTCTAACGTAGGTCTAAGCTTAGAGTTGCCTCTAGAGCTAGACTAGGCTTACCCTAGTTCAGGATCTGGACCAAACCCATTAATTTCAGCAAGTCTAGGTTCTAGTCTACTCTTAGCCTAGGTCTCAACTAAAGTTTTGCCCCTTGAGTCGGGTTAGGTCTGCCCTAAGTCGTCGAGTTTAGCCCTTACCTAAGTCGAGATTCTAGAACCCAACTAAAGATAGTCACCATGTCGGTTACTCAAGATGACCATGATGATTGCTCTACATCTGACTCTAAACCAAACCTTCCCAAACCTAGGGACTAATATGCTGTAATCCCTTCGAACTATCAACAGACCTCATGTCAATCCATTATCCAATGCCCAGGTCTTCAGTTGGAAGCAGAGTCACTCTTAGTCCCGAAATCAGTATAGTCAGGGTGTCTGACTAGGCGTCGTCCTACATGGTATTTTAGGTAGCCAAAGTAGAAGTCAAGTGAGGGAAGAAATTCATGCGGCATCTAACGCTAATTCCCACAACTCAAACCAAGATAACCCTGAGATGCAGAGGTCTTTGCACCAAGACCCACCTAAGTCTAGGAGATCGAATCCAACCTCGAGCCACCATAGTACCGCTCACGATGTTCTAAACATTGTACGGAGCAGAGGCGTCAATTTAGATCAACCCTTAGGCGAGATGGGCGTCCAAGCTGCCCTTAAAAGTCTGGTTGACTTAGATTACACTGTTCATGCCCCAGCTCATGGTCAAACCCAAACCAAGTTAGGGATAAAGGTCAACCCCTGACACAACCGAGTCAGCCGATTCTTCAATCGGTCCCCTTTGTCCATCCGATCCAACAAACTATGCTATTTTCGCGACCGATTGCATCACCCATGGGCTAGTATGCCCCTCAGGTACAAATGCATGAAACCGCCCCGGTAACCATGGCTCATCCATCATAGCCCCAATAAGGCCAACATCTACCCCAAGTCTTGACTCATCAGTCTATGTTGGGAACCAACCGACCGGTGGCCTACTCTCATGTCCAATACCCAACAAGGAGGCACCTTAAAAGCGATACAAGATATGCTTGTAAGGATGAGTATGCACGAAATCCGACCCAAAAAGCCTATGTTCATGAGACCCTTGGAGGCTTGAAAGACCTTCCCCCTGGGTTTGTTATCCCAGAGTTTAAAAGCAAATTCAATGGGAAGAGTGACCCAAATATTCACGTCAATGCGTACCTCCTCTCCGTTCGAACCTTGCTAGACAAACCTAACCAATTGTAGGCCCTGTTTTCGCAAACTTTGACAGGTGAGGCTTTAAACTGGCATCAGAGAATAATGACCACTCAACCACACATATACTCCAAATGAAAAGTTCAACCGGTTTGTCTCTCATTACCGTGGGTCGACACCAAGATCTCTTTTCCTGGGCGAGCTCAGTGAACCAAAGAAAACCCAAGAGAATCCTTCAAGAATTTTATCCGTCGATTCTGCGAGGTAGCGATGTGTGTCATCGAAGGTCCACTCACGGACCTAGCTAAAATCTCCATGGCCTTAGAAAATGCAACTCCTAAATAAAGGACCTTCTTTAGCCAGGGACTTTCCCCCACTCTTTCGACTCCATGATCGAGCAGGTGGCACGACATGAAAGGGCGAGAGGGACACCCCTTAGTACTAGGCCCGATAACAAACCCATCACGACTCCCCAAATAAAAATAAGAGCAACGACAAGGGGAAAGCTTCTTGTCAGGTTAATGAAATTGTCGTTAATGGACCGGCTTAAGGTTCAACCACCCAGCACAATAATAGGAATCAAAATCGAAGGGGTCAACCTAGAGCTAACGCTCAAAATAACAATCAAAGGCGAGAGGACAACTTCACTCCTCTCAAAGGATCGTTAGAAAAAGTGTTGGAGTTACTCTTGAAGAAAAACATGGTTCAACTCCGGCCACAATCTGAACCACCATTTGAGGTTAAGGATAAGAACAAATGGTGCAAGTGGCATAGAAACCATGGCCATGATACCCAAAATTGTTTCTACTTGAAGCGAGTGATTTAAGGGTTGATTAATAGGGGCGACATCACTGTCGGACCTAGAAATCAACCTATTGAAGAACCTAATCAAAAGACAGGTATCTTCACAAACCGTCTCCACAAAAATACAGCCACAATGACTGCAGAAACGGGAGCTCCGAGTAACTCGAAGGAGTATGTTATCATTCACATGATTGAAAACAGAGACGAAGAAGATGATCCCAGTCAATTCATACTTGCTTATGATCATCTCCAAGAAGTTGAAGACGATGTTTTGAGTCTTCTTGGAGGAAATTCTTCGTCCCCAAACTCTGATGATCCTCTTAAATGGATCCAGTACGACAAAGATGATGCCCTCGAGATTGACATGGTCAAAGCTGATGAAAAGGGATCATCTTCCAAACAAGGGGCCAACAGCCTGAGGTCTCCCATTACTCTCGCTTGGCTTGACCCTTTCAAGCTCTAAGCTAGTGAAGTTGATTCCTTAACCCGAAAAGGTCGAGTGTCCAAACCCGTCCAATTGATGGCAGACACTCTTGATGAAAGAATGAGAGCCACTTCAACAGCCAAACCACCAGTAAGGGTTGCAGATCATGAAACTAATAAAAGAACTCAAGGATCTGCAACCACCTGTGATCTACCAACTCATCTCGAGAAGATCCAGACTCAAATCTCCATCTTGGAGCTTCTTGCGAACTCACCAGCACATAGAGCGCAAATTGAAAAGGTTCTTGCTAAGACTCACATCTTGAGCAACACACAACCGGATGAGCTGTGTGGGATGATCAACCAACTAACGGCACCAACGCCACTCATATTCATGGACTAGGACATCCCAGCTAATGTCAATCACTTTCACGTCCAGCCTCTTCATATCACTATTTTCATGAAAGGATATGAGATAAGGAGGGTGCTGGTTGATAATGGGGCATCCCTGAATATATGCCCTATGAAAACAGTGAAGCAGATAAGCAAAAGCCTGGATGACTTCGAACCATGTCAGTTAACCATCACTACATATGATGGGATCAAGAGGCAGGCTGAAGGCATATTACCTCTCACACTCAAGATTGGCCCCTCCATTCAGCCGGTTTTTATGTCTTGGACATAAAACCTTCTTTCAACATGCTGCTAGGCAGACCTTCGCTCCACGAAAACCTCATGGTCGCCTCCACGCTACATCAATGCCTAAAATTTCCAACAAAAAATGGTGTTGCAAAGGTTTGTGCCCCCCCTTCTTTTCTTAATCCTAGAACACATAGCAGAAAGCCAGTCGTAAGGGTCCAACTAGGGGAAATCCCGCTCCCTTCCTTCAAGCAAGCTGATTGTGCCACTTTACGCTTAGAGGCCGATGACCCCATTCCTCAAATTTTGCAAACTTCCTCATCGATGGAGGAGATTATGCAATGCCAACATCAATATGGCTTCTGGTCCCTCGAAGCCTGGCACAGGCTCCTCTTGCAAGGCTTCCAACTAGGCCAAGGCTTGGGGAGTCAAGAGCATGGCGTAAAGGAAGCGCTTTTTGCATCACCTGAAGCCAAAAGTGGAGAAGGGGAATGAAGAGGGCTCGGGTGTACTCTCACTCTATTTCAAAGCCGGATAAAGCCTTCAACCCTTCGTTCTTCATATCAGGAGGCATTCAAAGCCTCCATCCTCTCAATGCCCGTCCTTCAAAATGACTGAAAGTGATCCTCGAATCCCCAACAGGGGATAATCCCTCTTCCTCATCTCAGCACACACAAGGACTAGGAATTGAAGGCCTATTTGTTGCCCTAGATCTGGAGGAGGTTTACACAGTTGGATCTAACATAGCCAAGGGTGCTCATCCACCAACACCAACCCAAGGACAGAATTGGTCGATCATTCCTTTATCTTGAGAATCGTTGGAAGCATACCAGCGACACCTTCAAGTCCCGGTGCCAAAAAATGGATAGGAAGTAGGGTGGCCATCAAATCGCCCTGCAAGTCCGGTCCCCAACATTTCTCTCGAGAGTCCCATAAGGGACACCTCTTACGACATTTCAAAAACCGTGGAAAATTCAAAACATGATAAAGCTGACAATAATGGAAAAGAATTCTAAAAAACGATGCTCACTCAAGATAGCTTAATAAAGGTGCATAATACCCAAGACGATGAATTGGACAACCAAGATGAAGATCAAGAGAGTCAAGAGTTTGAAGAAATCTCTCAACCTGAGGAATTTACTTCCCATGTTGAGCAATTCAAGAAGAGGTTAGATGGTGACCCAACGGCTATCATCGAAGAGACGATTGACGTAAACCTAGGAACTGAGAAGGACCTAAGGTTAACCAAGATTGGAACCTCCTTATCTTCTGAGGAGCAAGAAAATGTGATTTTCTTTCTCAAGGAATATCACGATGTCTTCACCTGGTCATACGATGATATGACAGGGCTTGATCCCACATTGGTGCAACATCACCTAATATTCAACGGAGGGGCAAGGCCTGTAAGGCAGAAGCTCCGGCGTCAAAAGACTCACTTTGAGCTCAAAATTAAGGAAGAGATCAACAAGCTGCTCAAGGCAAGGTTCATCACCCCTGTCGATTATTCGGAATGGTTGGCCAACATAGTGGTCGTACCCAAGAATGACAGAAGAATCTGAGGTCGTACCCAAGAATGACCTCAACAAGCATGTCCAAAGGACAACTTCCCATTACCAAGTATAAATGCCTTGGTCGACAACACTGCGGAGAGATGCTGTCATTCATGGATGGCTTCTTGGGTTACAACCAGATCCTTATTGCAAAAGAAGACCAAACCAAGACTTCATGCATAACACAATGGGGAACCTACTGCTACAAAGTCATGTCGTTTGGCCTAAAAAATGCAGGAGCAACTTATCAACCGGCAATGACTAGCATCTTCCATGATCTAATGCATACCATTATGGAAGACTATGTCGACGACATTCTGCTCAAGTCAAAGACCAGGTCTGATCATCTCACCAACTTGAGAACCATTTTCGAAAGACTGCGGAAACATCAACTCAAACTCAATCTACAAAAATGTGCCCTTGGAGTTGAATCTGACAAATTACTAGGCTTTATAGTGAGCTAAAGAGGCATTGAGGTCGACCCGTCCAAAATACGAGCCATCACTGAAATGCCTCCTTTTTGGAACATCAGAGAAATCTGTGGGCTTCAAGGTCGCATACAAGCCATAAGGCATTTCATTTCACAACTGGCGAATAAGTGTGCACCATTCAATAGACTCCTTAAGAAGGACACCCCATTCATATGGGATAATGAATGCCAAGAAGCGTTCAATCAAATCAAGGAGTACCTCACCAAAACCTCCCATCCTTAGTCCTCCAAGTCTAGACAAACCCTTGTTCCTATACATGTCAGTGAAAGACAAGACCATGGGGGCAATGTTAGGACAATATAACGACCATGGACAAGAATAAACGATATACTATATCTGCAAAACCATGGTCGATTATGAGACAAGATACATGGATGTGGAGACACACTGCTTAACACTTGTGTGGGCCATGCAGAAACTAATACATTATGTCTTATCTCATTATGTGAAGCTCATATAAAAAATTGACCCACTCAAGTACCTATTGGAGAGGCCCGTCCTCAACGGACGTTTGGTGAAGTGGAGAATGCTATTGAGCGAGTTCGAGATCGAGTATGTCACTCAAATATAGGTCAAAGGACAAGCCATTGCTGACCATTTACCTGAACGCGCACTGCCAGACAATATTTCGTTACCACGGATCTCCCTGTTGAGAACCTCTTCACACTCGAGGACTCGATTTGGGAGCTATACTTCGACGGTGTAAAGAACGAATACAGGTCAAGTATAACAGTCATACTATTGCTCACCCGAGAAGATTTTAATGCCAATAGCCATCAGATTGAATTTCCCATGTACCAATAATGTTGCTGAACATGAAGCATTGATAGCTGGGCTCGAGAATGCCACGAGAATGAAATTCCAGCAAATACGAGTGATTAGTGACTCCTTACTAGTCATAAATCAAGTTCAAGGGATTTGGAAGGTGAAAGAAGAAAATCTTAAACCTTATCAAGAAAAGGTGGAAAAGATGATCCCATATTTTTAAAAAATCACCTTCCAACACGTGACTGGGGAAAATAATCGGTTCGCCTACACCCTTGCAATCGTTGCCTCAATAGTCGATATTCCCCCAGAAGTCACCACGCTCTCATTCTACATCAAGAACAAACATGACCCTTCCCCACCAAGGATAAAAAACTAAATAGAGCAAGAAAATGAGAATATTGGGGAAGTGTCTCTCATGGCTTTAGATGCGCTAGTTAAGGAAAAACCATGGTTCCACGATATTTTGTCCCTGCTAAAAAATGGGTTATTCACCGAAGGAGCCACCAAAAAGGATAAAGAAGCCCTTCGAAGGTTTTCAATGGGATTCTTGGTAAGAGGTGACCTCCTGTTCAAGAAATCCTTTGATGGCATCATTCTACGGTGCCTCGATCATCCATAAATTAACCAAGTACTAACAGAGTTGCACAATGAAGGGGGTCATTATGGCGCAGCTGCCTTAGCTCAAAAAATCAGGCGCCAAGGCTATTATTGGACCACCATGGCTAAAGACTGCAGGAAGTTCATTAAGAGGTGTCCCAAATGTCAACTCTATGGAGACCTCATCCACGTACCGTCCGTATCACTCAACTCAACACCGCACATATGGCACTTCATAATGTGGGTTCTTGATATCATTTGAATGATATCATCAAAAGCCTCAAACGGGCACCATTTTATATTAACGGCTACAGAATACTTCACCAAATGGGTAGAGGCCACATCATTTGTTAAAATTGAAGGCCAATATGTTTCCCGTTTCATAAAGAATAATACCGTATTCAGATTCGGTGTTCCTGATTCAATCATCACTAACAATGGATCCAATCTCAAAAATGAAAAGGTCACTGAGGTGTGTAAAAGGTTTGAGATAACACAGAAATGCTCCACACCTTACTACCCTTAAGGAAACAGACAAGCAGAAGCCACAAATAAAGGACTTCTCAGAATCATTGACCAAATAACAGAAGGCGGGAAAGATTGACAGGAAAAGCTAAATGATGCCCTATGGGCCAACCGGACAACTGAGAAGACTCCTACTGGTATGACCCCATACTCATTGGTGTATGGTATGGAAGCAGTGCTACCTATCGAAGTTGAGATACCATCTCTCTGAATCCTTATTCATAAAAATGTAGATGAGGAACAACAGGTTGGAGCACGAAGATGAAAAATGACTACAAGCATTACAAAAAATCGTTGCTTACTAGCGTAGAATTGAGAGAGCATACTAAAGAAATATTGTTCCTCGACAATTCAGGGAAGGAGACATGGTACTCAAAAAAATCTTCCACACTCATGCAAATCCACACCCTTTAGGAAAGTTCAAACCTAATTGGGAGGGCCATTCGTGGTTACCTAAGTGCATGCAGGTAATTCTTATAAGGTCAAAAATTAGGAGGGGTATGAACTCAACGACCCCATAAATGTAATGTATCTTAGAAAATACTACTTGTAACGGACTCAAAAATATGGTGAAAACTTGAAAAGGTATCACAAAGAAAAAAAAAAAAAAAAAAAAAAAAAAAAATAGGATGTGCTGAAAACCCGAAAAGGCACCACGGGTAAAAAGAATAAAAAGATCTCCAAGAAGGAGCTTTTGATACAAGCAGACCTTGAGGATAAAGACTCCTCCTAAACCCTGCAAGATCCAATAGAACCAACTCAGAAAGATGTAGGAGCATGACATGAATGGAAAACCGAAGTGATTTCGGCAAACCCTGGAAAATGTCGAGACCCCTCCAAGATGGAAGCTTGACAAGAATCCAGAGAACTCTTCATGAATTCGTGAAGCAGAGGATGAAAGCTCCAATTGTAAAAAGACAACTTCAAGACCTTTGAGTTCTCATGATCCCACAACAAAACCCTTTCATCATCTTTGGGTAAAACATAATATAGAAATAACCACCAAAGGGGCCACAGGTGGCAAAACTGTCAGGCCCATCCCTTTTCAAAATGCTTATCAAGTTGACTTTTAAATTATTCATTTTAAAAAACAAAACCCTTTTAGAAAGGACTTCCTCCATCACTACAAGAGGCTAAACTGTTAGTCAATCTTGTCTCGTTCTTGAAGTCAACTTCCTATGCCTGTTAAGAAGGCTTGAAACTAGTCAGGCCGTCCATGGTTGTAGGGGTATAACTACTAACTACCAACTACCAACTACCAAATATCAGAGATGGGTGAACTACGCCAATGACGAAATTGGCTAGTCTGGAAGAAGTTTTCTCTCGAGTGGATCCCCTGAGGTAAAATGATGCAAGCTGATCCCTATGTGTGCGTATGATGACCCAATAGCGGGAAATTCGAGATAAAAAACCCTACAACTAGGGGCGTGAATGTGTAAAAATTCAGCTTAAAGAGGTGTGTGCAAGGAAGGTGTTTTACTTGTATCATTGATCCATCACACGCATGCCAGTAAAAAAAAAAAAAGGCACCAACAAAGGTAACAACAATAATAGAGAAAAAGAAAGACCAATAAGAACAAAAAGTAAAATTCTGATTCTGATTGAAATGGGCTTATTACAAGCTTGCATGCCATCAAATTTGGTATTGTGACTAAAGTTCCTACTGTCCTAACGGACTTTAACCAAACTACTTAAAATAATGGTGATTGTGAGATCAACCCATTTTCAAAATATATATATAAAAAAAAAAAGAGAAAAAAAAAGGGGTTTATTTTAAGGGGGCGACACACCTAGTGTCACTCAACCCTCTTTCTCCCCAACAGAGGCAATAAATAAATAAATAAATAAAAACGAGAAGGGGTTTTTCAAATTGCCCATAACAAGGGAAAGGCTGCAAAGGACCTCTCGATAGGGGTAGAATTCTCCTAAAAGTAACACTTAAAAAAAAAAAAACATAATAAAAAAATAATGAGAAAAAAAATATATATGGGTGACACGTCACGTGCCACCAGGGTGACACGAAGCGTGTCGCCCATGTTGGGCGACACGAACCGTGTCACCCCACCATTTTTAGTTAAAAAAATAAAAAAAGGGGGGGGAGGGGGGGAGGGGCGGCTAGGCAGCACGTCTCGTGCCGTCCCACCTCAGTTTTAATAATAATAAATTACATATGGGTGGCACGTCTTGTGCTGCCCGAGCGACACAAACCTTGTCACCAACCTCATTTAAAAAAAAAATATATATATTTTTGGGCGGCATGTCTCGGGTCATCCACCTCAGTTATGAAAAAATGCCCGGGCGACACGAACCATGTCGTCCACCTCATTTAATAACAAAAAAAAAAAACAAAATTTGGGTGGCACGTCTCATGCTGACCAGGCGACACGACACGGGTCGCCCACCTCAGTTATGAAAAAAACAAAAAAATTACATATGGGCGCCACATCTCATGCCGCCCGGGCGACACGAACCGTGTCACCCACCTCATTTAATCAACAATAATAAAAAAAATTACATGGGCGGCAAGTCTTGTGCCGCCCGGGCGACACGACCCATGTCACCCACCTCAGTTATGAAAAGAAAATTTTTACATATGGGCGGCACGTCTTGTAACGTCAGGGCCACATGATTTGTGTCACCCACCCCATTATAATAAAAAAAACATTTTGGAAAATTTTGTAAAATAAAAGAGGATTCATCCATCCCAGGAAATCAATCAGAGTACAAAACAAAATCTTTGATAGATCACAATTTCAGATTTTATTCATCCCTTGAAAATGGCTTCATTACATGCGTTCTCGCGATCAAATCTGATCTTGAGACCGAAATTCTAACCAACTTCAACAAAACTATTGAAAAATAGTGGGTGACGCACCCCATGTCTGATCCCAATACATTTTAATAATAAAAAATCATCCTTTTTTCTATAAAATGACTTTTTGAATTAAACTGTTTTCAAATGATTTTGAAGTACATTGGCTTCAGACATCCTGTCAGATGCTCCATGCTAGCATGAGCCTAAACTGCCAAGTGTATTACAAAAATAACAATTTCAAAAAAAAAAAACCTTCAAAAGAAACGCTCCTCGGTGGCATGAGCCTAAATTGCCAACCAATTTTCCATAAAATTTCAAAAAACATATTCCAAAAAAATAAAAAATAAAAACGCTCCTCGGTAGCATGAGCCTAAACTTCCAACCAATTTTCCAAAAAATTTCAAAGAAACTTCAAAAAAATAAAAACGCTTCACGGTGGCATGAGCCTAAACTGCCAACTAAGTTTCCAAAATTTCAAAAAAATAAAATTAAAAAGAGAAAACTTTTTCAAAAAAATAAAAATTAAACTGGGCCAGGTAACTACTAACTAACTACTAACTACTAACTACCAACTACCAACTACCAAATAAAAAGGCATGAGCCTTGTGTGACGTTAAAGGTCGGGTATATCCAGTTCAATGTCAAATCATATGACGTAAAAGAGCTGGGCCAGGTAACGTCTAGCCCCATATGACGTAAAATGTCGGATGTGTTCAGGGCACAACCACCCTGTTCAATGTTGTTCAGGGCACAACCACCCTGTTTAATGTGTTCATGGCACAACCACCTTGTGCAAACGTCTATCCCCGTTTGATGTAAAAGGATCGAGTGTATGGTCCATCGCTACATGACCCTAAACTACTTAGAGGGTTCTATGGGTGTAGGAGTTAAAACTGCTAACCAACTTTGTTTTTCAAATATCTTTCTCTTTTCAAAATTTTCACTATATGTCTGTGATTTCAAAAACTTTAATTTCTTTGTTAAAATCATAACTTGCCCTACTTCAGGTTCTATTTCAAATCTCCCCCTAATTTCAAAATTTCTGAAACATTTTCTCAAAACGAAGGAGCTTGGACACCCATACATGATGAATACCGCGTTTGCCGCGATTGTCACGTTGCTGCCTTGTCTCTCACTTCGAATTCAGCCAGACAAGTCTCTTCCTATAGAAAGCCTTTCCCTATAAACAGCCTTAGGAAACCTTAAGGAGATCAAAGAAAATGCCAGGGATAAAAATTTCAAGATGCAAAACCCCTGAAGTTAAGTGGCATGGCCTGAAGATACAACTGAAGTTTCAAGCTTGTGTAACTCATCGACATCTCATGTCGAAACCCTAGGACGAAAATGCACTAGGTGGGTGAGCTTGATGAGCGCAATGATTCGGAGGGATAGTTGGTGTGCCCTATGACCACATGACTTTAAGACAAAATTTAAAATGTCTGCTTTATCTCTGACGTTCACCTATCCCTCGAAGGATAGGGAACACCAGAGTGTCTACTTCTTTGCCACTCGCCTGTCTCTCGAAGGACAGGGATTGCCAAAGAAAGGCAATTGTAGACACCCCATTTTAAATTTAGCAAATTCTGTGGTTTCTTAAACCCTTAGGGCCACACTTAACCTACTAAATCCAAATCCATATTTCACATAGCCTACCTTGTGATCCGGAATCAGTTTGCCTACTCGGAATCCTTCAGAAACCCTGTTTTGACCCATATTTCTGTAAAAGCTCTGTTTTACCAAAAAAATATTAAAAATAGAAAAAAAAAAATCCTTTTTGACCCAAATTTGCTCTGAGAGCATCATAAGAGGCTGAGGAACACACCTGAAAAGAAAAAATTTTATTTCAACAAGTTTTGGTTTGGGCGACACGGGGCGTGCTGCGTAGGTGACACGACTCACGCCGCCCAGCCTAAGGCGACATGGGGGGTGCTGCCTAATCCAGGACCCTCAAAAACATATTTTGACTGAGTTTGTTAGTTGGACACGAGAAGATATTCTCCCCAACAAACTCTTCCCCCCTTTTAGGATCTTTTGGGGACCATTTAGAGGGGGGACGGAGAGAGAAACGGTGAGACTGGAGAGAGAGGAGATATTAGAGAGACTGGAACCCTAGACTACGTGAGAGACATAGAAAGACTTCCGAGAAAAGGAAAAAGCTAAAAAAAATAGAGATAGAAACCTTAGAGAGATAAGCTACCCTACGGATAGCTTCAGGAAACCCCCAACGTCATGGAACTTCAACCCTGAAGTTTGATAAAGCCGAGAACCATTTAAATGACACAGCCACCCTATACTTGAGGGATTTTCTGGCTAGTATCCGGATCAGAGAGAGACAAAAGAGGACCTGTTCTGATATGGGAGAGCTCCAGAAGGCTCGGGAGTCTCGTGCCATCCGGCCCAGTTTGCTATCATTCTCGACCCTCTCTCTTTCTTCATTTCCTTACTGCTTTATCCTACTTTGATTTTTTTTTTATTAATTTGTTTCAAAAATCGTAATTTTTATATCTTGGATCATGCTGGCTCCACCACAGATCTGAGATTAGATCTGCTCATTTATCGATAGATCTAGCCTTAGATCTGAATTCAATTTGTCCCACCTTATTTACTATTTCATTTTCATCATTTTATGGTGTCAGATCCGAGAGACCTTCATTTCAAGATCACTATGATTTTTCACGATAGACACATCATCACCTGTCATCCCTAGGAAGTCATACCTGCTTTCTAATCCTCAGTGAGCCCATTTCTGCCTACCATCTCTCACTGAGCCACCATCGCTATCTGAACCCATTGCCCATAAATGGTCTCAACCATTTTCATCCCCAATGAGTCAGTCCACCATCCACAAGCCCATTCCCCATGGAACCTCATCAACTTTACACCACCTAGTGAGTCCAGCCCTCATTGGTCACCCACGTACATCCCAGCTCATAATGGTCCAGCTGTATGACCCTAAACTATTGTCCTCATCCTAGTCGCATGAATTTAAACTACTTCGCATAATGGTCCAGCTGTATGACCATAAACTATAGTGCATGTACTTGCCACATGATGTTAAACTGCTTTGCACAACGGTCAAGTTGCATGACCCTCAACTGTAGCTCACGTCCTTGCATGACTCAAAAATGTATCACATGTCATGGCCGCATGATGTTAAACTGCATTTCCCAAGTTCCGGAGGCATGACCTTAAACACGCCTCCATACATATCCACACCGTCTCCATTTCCTTCCTGGCGAGTCCATCTCCATTACCTTTTTTGAACTCACCACATTCATCAATGAGTCGAACTCATGCTCACGAAAGCACGATCAACCATTCCATCATCCATACTTATCGACAGTTAGTGGGTCACCCCTTATGCACCGTCCATATAAACACAATCCATCATTCACAGGAACTCTCATACCATCTCCCCCAAGTGAGTCAAACCACAACCATACTCACCTTATGGCCTCCACAGACCATCATCTATTTCTGTTATGGTCCTGCTATATGACCTTAAACTATAGTGTATGTCCTGGCCGCATGACGGTACATTGCTTGCCTAGGTCCCGAAGGCATAACCTTAAAGACGTCCCCACAAAAAAAAATGGGCATGGTGTAAACCTGAACAGGGGAACGCCATGTGTAAAAATGATGGACGGGCATGTTTGAAGATATTTTTTAGCACCTTGGGTCCTCGATGTTGAATAAAAGAGAAGCCGATGAATAAAGCCCTGATTTACAGTGGAATTCTCAAAAGTCTCAGAATTACTCCAGAACAGGTGAAAATGTTCTTAATGACTTCAAAAGTCCACCTACGAATTTTTGTCGTAATCCGACATGTCTAAGGTAGTGCAGACAAAGAAATAGTTTCGAAAAATTCAGTCTCTAGCACCCTGAAACGAACCCTATAAGTAGAACCCTATTAACAGAGTGTCAAATGATTGTGGGACCATCTCCATTGGATCCGACACGGTCGAAAACTCCTAGGGGTCAAATTCCTGCTTAAATATAGTTCCAGGACAAAGCTATAGGCAAAAGACTGAAAAAGAAGAGGCCGCACGCTATTCTTGTGAGCCCTCTCTACACAAATCTCCATTAAAACAGACTGGTTTTCACAATCACGAACAACAATTTTGAAGACGCATGTTTCCCTTGTTTTGAATGAAATCGAACCCAAATTTAAGAAGCAGGTTCGTCTCATTAAGAGGAGCATTTTAACATGTGGCACGGCCTGTGACGACGCCCGAGTAGGGAGAAATGCTAGAGAGAAATTGGTGATTCTTGATCAAGGTTGCAGGAACATCAGCAGTAGTGCGACCCACTCTAACGGTCCTATCATGGATCTCACGTACCCGATCGTGCGAAACCAGTTGCCATGCGTGCGTAAGGTCCAAGGTTATGTCTGGTCCTGATCCCGTGAGTGATAAACGGTTAGATTTGGCATAGGAATGTGTTAAAGTTGTTGTAGAATTTCGGCCGCCCGAATCTAAATTCCAGCAAGAAGCCCAAAATTGTAAAATCATCGTTCGGGTATGAAATCGAGTTGCATTTGTTTCAACGCTATTGTGGCAGTATGCTCAGTGAAATTCAGCAAAGAAACCATAGAAATTCATCAAGAAACGAGCACAATATCGATTCGAAGTCTACAAGTTTCTTACAAATTTCTAGTTGCATGATCGTGGCTTAAAAATGTGATCCGTAGTTCGAAGTTGGTACCAAATCGATCGTCATGCCGAGTCTAATGAGAAAATAATCATCTTTGGACCAAACGAGCACCAGAGCCTTATAAGATTGTACACATTCAAGGGCTACAGTAGGGTCTGTTTCAGAATTTTGTGTATTGTTGGGCAGGGGTAAAACCATAATTTTACACCAAATTTTAGATTTTATTTTAATTCAAATAAATAGTATTTTTTAGCAATTAGGATAAATTTTGGGCATCCACTCATGTTTTGGGCCCACCTTTATATATATCACGTTATACCTCATTGTAAAGAACCTTCGACCTCCAACCTTCAACTTGATGAATAAAATTCAGGTTTTACATTGAGATAGTGGGCACGTCTTAGAGATAGAGAGAGGAGAGAGACGAAAGAGCCTGATACCCTTAGGTCAAGGTAATTCTCTCTCCTCCTCTCTTCTCTCTTCTCTTCTCTTTCTTTCTCTCTCTTCTTTCTTCCTCTCTCTTCTCTTCTTTTTTTCTCGTTCTTCTTCTTCCTTCTCCCTTCTTCTCTCTCTTCTTCTTTATTGACATGCAAAGTTATACGTGTCTATCTTTCTCTCTACCTTTCTCTCTCTTCTCTCTCATGACATGCACGACAGTGGCAGTGTCGTGCATGCTTCTCTTTCTCTTTCTCCCTCTCTTTCTTTCTCTCTCTTCTTTTTCTTTCCTTTCTCCCGTCTGCTTCATTCTTTCTCTGCTCTCTTTCTCTCTACTCTTTTTCTCTACTATTTGTCTCTCTCTTCTCACTCTCAACATGCACGACAATGATAGCGTCGTGCATGCTTCTCTTTGCCTCCTCTCTCTTCTTCCCTCTCTTAACATGCACGGCAGTGGCAGTGCAGTGCTGTGCACGCTTTTCTTTCTCTCTCTTGACATGCACAGTAGTGGCAACGCTCTACATGCCTCATTTTTCTCTCTTTCCTAATGTTCTTCCCTCTCTTTCCTAATCTCTTCTCTCTCTTTCCTAATTTTCCCTCTCTTTCTTAATCTTCTTTCCTAGACTCTCTTTCTTTTCCTCTCTACTTTCCTTTCTTCTCGTTCTTTCTTAAAGTCACTCTCTTTCTTTGTCTCTCTCTAATTTCCTTTCGTCTCTCTTTCCTAAACTCACTCTCTTTCTTTCTCTCGCTACTTTTCTTTCTTGTCTCTTCATCTCTTTTCTCTTCTCTTTCTTTCTCGCTCTACTTTCCTTTCTATCTCTCTTTCTCTCTTTTCTTCCTTTCTATCTCTCTCTACTCCCTCTCCTCTCTTCCTTCATTCATCTTCTTCACTGTCTCCTTTTCTTTTTCTCTCTATTCTTTCCTCTCTCTCCACTCTAGTCATGCGCATTGCTACTCATCGCTAAGCATGACATTCTCCTTCTCTTTTGATGTCCTGGATTGAACATAGTGAGCTGGGCCCTAAGCCTAATGGCGAACCGGGCCTTTGTCTAAGTTCCTCCTCCCCATGTTGTGAACAACGATGCTCATTACCGCGCATGACATTTCTTCTCTTATCGTTTGACAAAGGCATAGAGTCGGGCCCTTCCTCAAGTGGCGGGCATGGTTGTGTCTAAGTCTCTTCTAACACGCACAACGATACTTATAGCCGAGCCTGTCCCATATTTGTTCTCTCCTATCTCTTTCTCCCCTGTCATGGATGCCGGAGCCCATCACCATCCATGTTTTCTCCTAATCTTTCTGTCTCCAATCACGAATGGCAGACCCCTATCGTCGTCCATGCTTCTTTCTCTTTTCCCTCTCCTCTGTCATGGACAGCGGAACCTCATCACTGTCAATGTTTATTCCCTTCTTCCCCCTTTCTCTTTCCTCTGTCATGGACGGTAGAACCTATCGCAGTCCATGCTCCTTTCTTCTTTCTCTCTCTTCTGTCATGGACGACAGACCCATTACCATCCTTGTTACCTTCTTCCTCTCCCTCCTGTCATTAACGGTAATGACCATCTCCATCCATGACATATCTCTCATCTCTCCCCTAATTTTCTTGTCTTTCTCCTCCCTTTTCTCTCTCTTCTCGTCTTCTTTTCTTACTCCTATCTCTCTCCTCTCCCCCTGCTCTTCTCTTTCTCTCTCATACTTTCTGTTCTCTCCCCTCTCTCCCATCTTTCCTCTTTATCTCTCCCTCTCTTCTGTTCTTTATATCTCCTCTCTTCTGCTCTTCTTCTTCTTCTCTCTTCTTCTCTTCATCTTCTCCTCCCGTCTTCTTCTCTTCATCTTCTCCTCCCTTCTGTTCTCTTCTTCTTCTCTCTTCTTCTTCTCTCTTCTCTTATCTTCTCTTCTCTTCTTCTTCTTCTCTCTCCTTTTCTCTTCTTTTCTTATTCTTTTTCTCTCTTCTCTTCTCTTCATCTCTTCTTCTTCTCCACCCTTTTCTTCTTTTCTTCTTCTTCTCTCTTCTCTTCTCTTCTTCTTCTTCTCTCTTCTATTCTCTTCTCTTCTCTTCATCTCTTCATCTCTTCTTCTTCTTCTCCTCCCTTCTCATCTCTTCTTCTTTTCTCTCTTCTCTTCGCTTCTTCTTCCCGCTCTTTTGTCTTCTCTCTTAATCTCTCTTATTTTTCTCTCTCTTTTGTCTTCTCTCTTATCTCTCCACTTTTGTTCTACTTTCTTTTGTTTCATCTCTCTTATCGCTCCTCTCTCTCTCTTCTCTTTGGTTACGTGCCTCGATCTCACCCATCAGGTCAGGATGATCGGACGGCACACGTCTCGGGTTTCTGGGAGACCCAAGACTTTGAGATCTCTCTCCTGGGAACCTCGTTCAAGAACAAGGGCAGGTATTACTAATCTATGAGAGAGGAATTTAAGGTGGGACTTACTCGGGTTGGCTCGCATGGGCGCCCTCTTAGATCACAAAGAAAGTCCCCCCAGTAGTAAAATTTGTTTCGAATCGCCTCCCTTGGCGTGTATTCTCTTATTTTCTGTAATTACACACATATGGAAAATGTTATAAGACGGGTGGGTCTCCAAACCTCACCTTGCCTTTTTGGTGAACATATGCGGGTGTGCACATCTAAAAAGCGGAAGAGAAGAATGAGAGAAGAAAGATGGGGGAGAAAAGAATTTGACCAAGCAGGGAGATCAACATAGTGACTAAGCTAGCATGTAATTGACCTGGCATGGTAGTAAAACGGGCTTGGTAACTCAGACTGGCTCGACATAATTACTACTAGACAACAGTACCAATACTGACTAGCTAGACATGATGGTTATTCTGTCATTGCGGTGAAGTGGGCATAGTAACTCTGACTGACACAACAACATTACTGCTAAATGATAGGACTATCATGGATGGCTAATCTCGACCCATCTTAATCAAATGAAAGAATAGGAAAAAGGATAAAGATCATAAAGAAAGAATAAGAAATAAGATAAGAGATAAAGAAGAGAATAGAAAGAATATAAGAAAGAGAAGGAAGGAGAGAAAGAAAGCACACAGGCAGCAATAGGCTAGCACCGGCTGCATCAGAAGAAAAGAAAGACAGAAGCACAGGTGGCGATATGTTAACGTCGGCTGTGGAGGGAGAAGAAATACGACAAGACATAGGTGGGGCTAAACCTTCACCGACTGTGTAAAATTAGGAGGAGAGAGGACACGGACGACACTGGGCATCGCTGATTGTGTTAGAATAAGAGGAGGGAGAGAACACAGGTGGCGTTGGGCATCGCTAGCTGTGTTATAAGAAGAAGAGAAAGAGGACACAGGAGGCACTGGGCATCGCTAGCTATGTTGGAAGGAGAGGCGAAAGAGGACACATGCAGCACTAAGCATCGCCGACTGCGGTAGGAAAAGAGGAGAAAGAGGACACAGGCGGCGCTAGGCATCGTCCACTGTGTTAGGAAAAGACGAAAGAGAGCACACAGGCGGTGTTGAGCATCGCCGGTTTGTTAGAAAAAGAGGAGAGAGAGGACACAGGCGGCACTAGACATCATCGGTTGTGTTAGGAAAAGAGGAGAGAGAGGATATAGGCAGCACTGAGCATCATCGACTGTGTTAAGAAAAGAGGAGAGAGAAGACATAGGCGAT
Source organism: Amborella trichopoda (assembly GCF_000471905.2). Next base: position 1,529,987 of record NW_006500144.1, on the reverse strand, counting down.
GTTGGGCATCACTGATTGTGTTAGAAGAAGAGGAGAAAGAGGACATAGGGGGTGTTGGGCATCACCGGCTGTGTCGGAAGAAGCGGAGAAAGAGGAACAGGCAATGTTGGGCATCCGTTGATGTGCTAGAAGGAGAGGAGAAAGAGGACACAGGCAGCACTAGGCATCACCGGCTATGTTGGAAGGATAGGAGAAAGAGGGATAGAGACGAGAAGAAGATAGAAAAAGAGAGACAGAGATGAAAAGAAGAGAGAAAGAGATGAGAAGAAGAGAGGGGAAGAGAGATAGCGATGAGAAGAAGAGAGATAAAGAGAGATAGAGATGAGAAGACGAGAGAAAGAGAGATAAAGATGAGAAGAAGAGAGGAGGAGAGAGAAAGAGGGGAGGAGAGAGAAAATTACCTTATCGAGGGGTACCAACCCTTTTCTTCTCTTTACTCTCTCTCTCTCCAAGACGCACCCACGAACTCAAGCAAAAATTGAAACTTTCTTGATTGATTAAAGAAATAAACCGGAGGTCCTTTACAATTTGGTTTAGCATGTTTATATAAAATTGGGCTCGAACATGGGTGGATGCCCAAAACATTTCTAAAATTGAAGATAATTACAATTTAATTGAATTAAAATAAATTCTAAAATGGTTGCAAAATGACTGTTTTGCCCTTGCTTAATAATGTGTGGAATTTCAAAACAGTCCCTGCTGCTGCCCGAGAACTTGCATGATCTTCCATGATTGATCCA
>NW_006500144.1:1420982-1529227 GCF_000471905.2 Amborella trichopoda | reverse complement strand
AGAAGAGAGGGAAGAGAGATAGCGATGAGAAGAAGAGAGATAAAGAGAGATAGAGATAGAGAAGACGAGAGAAAGAGAGATAAGATGAGAAGAAGAGAGGAGGAGAGAGAAAGAGGGGAGGAGAGAGAAAATTACCTTATCGAGGGGTACCAACCCTTTTCTTCTCTTTACTCTCTCTCTCTCCAAGACGCACCCACGAACTCAAGCAAAAATTGAAACTTTCTTGATTGATTAAAGAAATAAACCGGAGGTCCTTTACAATTTGGTTTAGCATGTTTATATAAAATTGGGCTCGAACATGGGTGGATGCCCAAAACATTTCTAAAATTGAAGATAATTACAATTTAATTGAATTAAAATAAATTCTAAAATGGTTGCAAAATGACTGTTTTGCCCTTGCTTAATAATGTGTGGAATTTCAAAACAGTCCCTGCTGCTGCCCGAGAACTTGCATGATCTTCCATGATTGATCCAGAGTTGTTCTGATGCTCGTTTGATCATAAGATGATTGTTTTGTTGTAGGGCTTGGCATGATGACCGATTTGATAACAACTTTGAGCTATGAATCATGTTCTACAGCCATGATCATGAAACTTGAAATTTGAGTGAATCTTGAAAACTTTGGATCGATTGTGTGCTCGTTCCTTGATGTTTTTCTTCAGTTTCTTCGTTAAATCACACTGACCATGTCGTCACGATCACGTTGTAATAAACACAACTTGATTTTGTGTCTGGATGAAGATTTTGTCCTCTTGAGTTTTTAGCTGGAATCTTGAAATCCGGTGGCCGAAATTTACAGTAGCTTCGACGGCATGGACCTTACGCACATAATCAGGTTGATTTCGTGCCGATCGGGTATGCGAGCCTTATGATTTGGCTGCTGGAATGAGGCGTGCTGCTGCTGAATTTTTTCCAACTTTATTCATGAATCAGCAACTTCTCTCTAGTTTTTCTCTCTGCTCGGGCATCGTCATAGAGTGTACCACATATCGAAACACTCGTCTTGACTAGACGAACACGCTCACCAAATTTGAGTGCGATTCTGCTCAAATCGAGTGAGATATGGCCCCCAAAATTCACTGCCCGTGACTACGAAAACAACCACCTTTAATGGTGTTTTGTGCAAGGTGGGCACACGAGAATAGTGTGCGGCCTACCCCTTTTCAGTATTTTATCCATAACGTTGTCCTTGAGTGCCTGATTAAGCCAAAACTTGACCCATATGGGTCTTTGACTGTGCCAGATCTAATGGAGGTGGTCCCATAGCTGTTTGACACACAAAATATTGTTCTAGTTACAGGGTCCATTTCAGGGTGCTAGAGGCCAATTTTTTTTAATATGTTTCTTTGTGTTCATTACCTTAGACATGTCTGATCGAGATAAAACGTGGCAAGTGGCCTTTTGGAGTGCTGATGAAGATCTTGACCAATTTTGGAGCTATTATGAGATTGTCAAAATTTCCAATGTTTTGTAGGCTTTATTGACGTGCTTCCTCTTTATTCCGCACCAAGGACCAAGTTGCTGAAAAATGCATTCAAACAACTTGCCCCACAGAATGTTGTGCTTCGAGAGAAGAGAGAATAACAACATTCAAAAAATTTGCTTTGGCATTATTACTTTTTTCTTCTTAGCCACAGGATGTGAACACCGAGGAGATTCATGCAATGGTGCAACTAAGATGCTCAGATGTAGGGATGCATTGTTCGTAAGTCTGTCCATGGAGACTTTAGGGGGAGAAGAGACATTTTTGAGGGATCTTATCGAAGTCCTCACCCTCTTGTGGACTGTTTATGATTCTGTAGCTGAGGATTTTGTACGAACATCGTCTGTCAGAATCAGGCCCACATGTCGAAGGGCATTGATCCCATTTGGTCTGGGTTTCTTTGTCTTGGATAGACGACAAAAGAGCCTTTAGTCTACGGTCGTCTGCGTCGTGCACCAATTATTCATTGGCGAGTCGGGTACCCCAGTTTATCGAGGTTACCAGCTTTGGGTATAACCCCAGCCCACTGTTGTGCAGGTCGTTACATAGTACGTCCAAAGTCATGGCTGACTTAGCCTTCTTGGGGCGTAATTTGGCTTATCGGAATGATTTTCTTGTTTGTTTATTCTGGATGGTTTGCTGAAGAGCCTTTAGCTGGTGATGTTTGTTGCTACACCAGATTTGCTTTTGACAGTCAGGATACCTCTGTGGGTCCCGTCTATTAGGTCCAGTCGAGGGCATTTTGTTAGTCAGTCCCAAAAGTCTGGGCCTGTCGACTAGAAGGAATTGTGGCGAGGTGGACTAAAGTCTCTAGCAGGTTCGCCCTGGCTTTATCAGTTTCTTGCCTTCGTAGTGGTCTTTAGCATTTTTAAAGTGTGTTTGTGACCTTGTGGGAATAATGTTCTTCCTCATGAGACTTGTCTTGCTTTCTTGGTGAATCTTTTGTCCTTTGAGTCCTTTCTATTGATCCAAGCGTGTTGAGGCGAGTGCTGCACAACCTATTTATTAGTCGAAGCGTCCTTTACAGATTTTCACTTTAACTTGGGAAGCGGCGCTGTAGAGACGGTTTTCACCAACTTCCTTCTTATTTGGGGCTCTTTTACCTATGACCTTTTGGCCATGTCCACCCTTATTGTTCCATTTTTACTCACGATGCCCTTTTGGGTTTTCACCATGCCCTGTTTTTATTCATAGAACTCTTTTACTCATGGTTTCGTGACCATGCCTATCCATCATTTTTACTCATGGCGTTCCCTTATTAAGGTATACACCATGCCTGTTATTTCTTTTTTTTGTGAAGTCATGTTTAAGGTCATGCCTCTGGGACCAATGCGAAGCCTTTTAATGTCATGTGGCTAGGACGTGCACTATGGTTTAAGGTCGTACAACTGGACAGTAATGGAAATGGGTAGCAGTCATTGGAGGCCATAGAGTGAGTATGGTAGTGGTTTTAGTTCGCTTTTGGGGAAATGGCACGAGGCTACCTATGATAGATGGATGTATGAAAGGTGGGTGAAAGGTGTATGATAGTATAGTCGTAAGCTACCTATACTAGCTTACGACTAGTATAGGTGGCGGGATGGTTCGCCGTTTTGTGAGCGTGAGTGAGACTCACTGGGGAATGATGGAGGATGATGAAATGATTCGACTCACGAGGGAGGTAGAGAAGGTGGTGTGCCCACATGAACGGATCGATTAGGGAATACGTGCTCGAAGATGCACGTAAAAGGTGTGTGTGCGTATGTGGGAGCGAGTTTTAAGGTCATGTCTCCGAGACCTGTGCAAAGTAGTTTATCGTCATACGGCCAGGACGTGAACTATGGTTTAAAGTCGTACAACTTGGACTGTGGTTGTGCATTTTAATGTCATGCAACTAGGAGCACACAGTTTAAGGTCATGCAACTAGACATCCACTACAGTGTAAAGTCATATAGTTTGGACCATGTAGTATTAGGGTCATGCACCTAGACTAAAGATGTACAAATTAAGGTCATGCAGCCAGGACCAAAGTTGTGGGTCGCCATGTAGGTGAAACTCCATGGGGGATAGGTCTATGGATAGCAATCTGACTCCTTGGGATACAATGTTTAAGACCATACACTAGCAGAGAGCTTTAGATGGAGATGGTGGGCCTACAAGGAGTGGCAAACATTATTGAGGGTTAAGAGGGAAAGTGTGACTCCCTTGGGATAAAATGATTAAAGCCAACAAGTGGATCCAGTGGGAAGGCCAACTTCATTGAGGAAAAGGGGACAAATGTGGGTCTTTCATATCCTTGAGGATAGAATAACTAGATGTGAGGCAGACCCACTGGGGGTCACATTAGTAAAAATGACCCTAACTCCATTGGGGATAAAAATCTGCAGTACATGTACGACTCTGTTGGGGATGAGACGTCATGGTTGAGTTTGAACAACCTAGGTACCACTTCGCTGGGGATAATAAGTCACAGTCAAGGCGCAACATTATTGGGGATAAATTGTTTTAAAACATAGCTGGTGGCAAGCACAGTGACCACCACCTTTTGAACACTCAACAAGCGTTAAGCCTTTTTGAAAAAGCAGCCGGTGCTGAGAACAGCCAACATTGTTTCTTGACTAATCAATCGGCGCTTTGGTTGTTAAAAACATAGCCAGCGCTGAGGACAACCCGTGCTATTTTTTTAACACAGCCGACACTGAGTCACTGAGCACACAGTCGGCACTGAAGTTACGAAAACAATCCGCACTGAAGTTACTAACACAGCCGGTGCTGAAGCCACCAACAACACAACCGGTGCTGAGGATTTTTAAATAGCATAACCGATGCTAGGTGTGGGTTTTGTATTTGGGCTTTAACTCGAGCCCGACTCGGTCCTGGCATCTTATGGAATGGGATTTCATGGGGGTGGTAAAATTTGCTCGGGCCTTGCGTTTGAGCCCGACCCGATCCGGCCTATTTGTCATTTGGCTTTCTTTGGACGTGGCTGGGATTCTCAGTTTGTGAGGGGCATTTGAGGGAAACTTAGGCTATATAAAGGGGTAAAAACCCCATTTCCACTACTTTTCACCAAAGGTAAAAAGACTTACGAAATTGTTTTTAAGAGGTGAGAAGAGGGTTCTTGGTGGAAGGTTCGAACGAGCAAACAGGGAGTTTTTAGCAAGATTTGGCCAGAGTTTGCAGGGACACAAGAGGAAGTCTTGCTTGAGAAAAGAACAAACCACCTGGGAGGGCCGGAATTTGCCGGAGTTTGCAGGGTAAGGGGGTTTACTGAGGAACTCCAGCCATGGTTTTACGAGTTTTGGCGAAGGGAAGAAGAGACGAAGGTTGTAACAGTGGGCTGCCCAAGGGTTTTTGCTAGTTTTTAGCAGTTCTCCGATGGGCGTAGTGGTTTCCCCATGACTTGGGGGAAGTTGCATACGATTTCAGGCAGCAGAGGACGAGTTCCGACGAGAAACCGAAGGGTTGAGGAACGGACTGTCACAGGAGGTGGACTGTCGCAAGAGGTGGACGGTTGCCATTCGCACGTGTGAGACATGTGTTAGGCGACGTAGCAGGACATGGCGAGTGGTCAGGCATATAATCCATGGCACGTGCGAGAGATTTGAACACAGCCGATGCTAGACATTGAAAAACAAAGCCAGTGCTAGGCATTAGCAGACACAACTGACGTTAAGTGTTAGCAGATGCAGCCAGTGCTAGTATAGCTGGAGCTGACCCTTTAAAGGCAGTTGGAGCTGGGGGTTAAAAGCACAGCCGACACTTATCTTTTAAAAGACATAGCTGGTGCTGGGAGTTAACAACGCAACTGTCGCTAGCCTTTGGAAGACACAGCCGACACTAGCTTCAATTGGCACTTACCAATGCATGGTCAACGTCATGATGCGCACGGTGTTGCTCGCGTGTGGCAATGAGTTTCATTTGGGAATTTTTGTGCACAACGTTGAGCAATGCATTGCAATTTTCAATCACGGTGCTAACTTGGGTTGGAAAAGGGTGGTGACGAGTGGTAAGGCTTAGCTTATGATGCTCGTTGGAAGCTAAGTCCTCTAGCACAGTAGTGAAGTCCATGTTATTCTGTGGAAGGGCTTCAATTGTGAATAGAGCGTGCTCTCCATCATAGGCTAGTTCATTGCTAGAGAAGTCTGCCTTGTATGTTTGATATACACGTCAGATAAACCAAGGAGGAGGAGTTCCGATGAGAAACCGAAGGGTCGAGGAACGGACTGTCACAGGAGGTGGACTGTTGCAAGAGGTGGATGGTTGCCATTCGCACGTGTGAGACATGTGTTAGGCGGCGTAGCAGGACATGGCGAGTGGTCAGGCATATAATCCATGGCACGTGTGAGAGATTTGAACACAGCCGATGCTAGACGTTGAAAAACAAAGTCAGCGTTAGGCATTAGCAGACACAACCGATGTTAAGTGTTAGTAGATGCAGCCAGTGCTAGTATAGATGGAGCTGACCCTCTAAAGGCAGTTGGAGCTGGGGGTTAAAAGCACAGCTGACACTTATCTTTTAAAAGATATAGCTGGTGCTGGGAGTTAACAACGCAACTGTCGCTAGCCTTTGGAAGACACAGCCGACACTAGCTTCAAACGGCACTTACCAATGCATGGTCAACGTTATGATGCGCACGGTGTTGCTCGCGTGCGGCAATGAGTGTCATTTGGGAATTTTTGTGCACAACGCTGAGCAATGCATTGCAATTTTCAATCACGATGCTAACTTGGGTTGGAAAAGGGTGGTGACGAGTGGTAAGGCTTAGCTTATGATGCCCGTTGGAAGCCAAGTCTGCCAACACAGTAGTGAAGTCCATGTTGTTCTGTGGAAGGGCATCAATTGTGAATAGAGTGTGCTCTCCATCATAAGCTAGTTCATTGCTAGAGAAGTCTGCCTTGTATGTTTGATATACACGTCAGATAAATTAAAGCTGACTCGAAAATGGTTGGCTTCTTCTTTTGGACTGCAACCATCCTCTTTGGTGGCACTCGTTAGATGAATTGAAGCTGACTCTCCAAGTGGTTTTACTTCTTCTTCATGCGGAGGACACTTATTTTGGCCTGTAACCATACTCTTATCCTCATATGCAAGAGCAACACTACAGGTTTTTGGTTTGTAACCGTCCTCTTATCCTCATATGCAAGATACTTGTAACCTCCCAATTAATCGACTTTTTGGCTTATAACTTATAGCTCCATTTTAATGTAATAAGAAGAGTTTAAACTTTGTTTCGACTATCTTGCTTGGTTTGCATTGTGTCACTTTCCTTGAATATGCATAACAAATAGTATTTCTTTAGGTATCACCCATTGATAGGGGGCATTGCCTCCTCTCCATCAGGATGTGCTAGTACATAAGCTCCATTTGGCGAGACCTTTTTGACTATAAAGGGACCTTCCCACTTGGGTTCAAACTTCCTTTTACGCCGTCCATGCATAACAATCGACCTCTTGATAGTCAGAACTAAATCCCCAAGGGCGAATGAGCAGACTTTAACTGACTTGTGAAAATCCCTCTTCATTCTCCCTTGTTTGAGTTCGACTTTCTACTGAGCATCTAGCCACTTTTCATTGAGTGCATCCAACTCTTGATAACGAAGTTTGACTCTCTCATCTTCGGTTAGTCCTTGATGTATAGCGACACGTAATGAAGGGATTTGAATTTCGCGGGGTAAAACTTCTTCACCCCCATCGACTAAAGAATAAAGAGTGGAGTCAGCAGCATTTTGTGTAGTAGTAGGATAATCCCATAGTGCTTCAGGAAGCTTCTCGTGCCAGTTCTTCTTCGTCTTTGATACTGATTTCCTTAAAACATTGCAGAGAGTCTTATTGAAGGCCTCAGCAAAGCCATTCGCCCGAGGGTGGTACATAGTCGAGTACCTCCATTCAAAATTGAACTGGTTAATCAAGAGATCAATGAGGTGACTTCAAAATTGAGGGCCATTGTCCGAGATAACCTAGTCAGGCACCCCAAACTGGTATATAATGTGATGTCGAACAAAGTTTGCCACTGTTGTCCCAGGAACTTTCTAAGGGGGACCGCTTCAGCTCACTTAGAGAAATAATCTGTTGCAGCTAGAATAAAGACATGACCCATTTTTGAAGGAGGGTCAATAGGCTCTACAATGTCCATACCCCATTGTGAGAAGGGCCATGATGCCACTATAGGGTGTAAGGGCTCTAGAGGTTGATGAACAAGGCTTGAATGTATTTGGCATACCAGGCACATTTAACATAGTTTAAGGAATCAGCGATCATGGAAGGTCAATAATACCCCAATGTGTGTATCCGTTCATAGAGCTTAGGACCGGACTGGTGTAGTCCACAAATGCCTGAGTGTGTAGCTCTTCTAACCCCTTATTTGCCTCGTGCATGTCCACACATCTAAGAAGAATACCGTCAAATGACAATTTGAAAAGAGCATCTCCTTCAAGGAGGGTATACTTGATAGACATTCGACGTAGACTATTGTGCTCTGCACGATCTTCTGGGAGTCTACCATGTTTTAGAAAACTAGGGATGGACTCCCTCCAATCTTCCACCTGTTCAATTTTCATGCATATTGGGTCCTGATATTGAACCTTAGCTTCTTGACTCCGTGCCATTTCTTGTTCAGTCTTATTTACTTCTTTAGTTGATAGAAGTGCTCTTAACGGAGAGGGAGGGCACTCAGAAAAGGTGTTTCTCTCGTTATTTACGTCGACCTCGGTTCTTAGTTCAATGTGTCTCCGTTCTGTCACCCAAACAAGTGTGGTCCCTTATGAGGATAATTGAATTGTAGCCCCGAGTTTTGCAAGTGCGTCAGCCTACGCGTTTGGCCTCATGGGGATGTGACTCAAGGATGCGTCCTAAAACTGGGCCATGTACGATTTTGTAGTATCATGATAGGGCTTGAGAGTGTCTTTTCTTGCATCATAGATCCCTTTGAGTTGGTGGATAACCAACTCAGAGTCTCCATAGATCTTGAGTGGCTCCAAGTCTAGGTTGAAAGCTATCTTCAACTCAATTATAAGGGCCTGATATTCTGCCTCATTATGAGAATCGGCCTTGGCAAGAGAGGAAGAAAATGGCAATACTCTTCTTTTCGGGGTTACGAATAACATTCTGGTGCCTCCTCAGTTTTATTGGAAGGCTCCCTGGAAGTACAATTCGCACGCATGAGGAAGCTCTGCACAGAACACTTCTTTATCAGGGAGGTCGCTTGATAATGGAGATTCCACTGACATGGGGTGTACTGCAAGAAAAGAAGCTAGGTCTTGGCCCTTGATGGCCTTTTGTGGGACATATGTGATGTCGAATTCCATCAACAATAATGCCCACTTAGCAAGGCACCCTGACAAGCAGGGGCGTGTCATGAGAAATTTTACAGGATCTGCTTTTGATATGAGTTTCACTTCATGACCAAGCAAGTAATGCTAGAGTTTTTGAACTGCTAAGATTAGGGCCAGGCACATCTTCTTTATAGGGGGATAATTCTTCTCGGCACCTTGCATCCTGCGGTTGGGATAGTACTGTGCAATCTTTGTTACCTCGTCATTGTTTTGTGTCAGCAATTCCCCGAGTGACTCGTTCAGAGCGGTCATTTATGGGATGAGAGGTTTTCTCAACACTGGTGTAAAAAGTACTGGAGGATTGAGAAAATACTGCTTGATGTCATCAAGGCCTGCTTGACATGCTTCATCCCAAATGAATGGAGTATCCCTCTTTAAGAGGTGTGTAAAGGGTTTACGATGACCTGAGAGATTTGAGATGAACCTGCGAATGTATGCTAGTTGTCCTTGAAGAGAACGCAGTTCTCGCAGTGTAGTTGGTGACGACATTTCTTGGATCTGCTCAATCTCGATTGGCTTAACTTTAAGCCCTCGATGTCTGATAATGAACCCCAAGAACTTTTCTGAACGTACACCAAAAGCGCATTTCAGTGGGTTCATTTTAAGCTTATGAAGGCATAGTCACTCGATCACCTTTTCAAGATCTCTTATGTGAGCTTCCTTCTCTTCAGATTTTACCAGCAAGTCATCTACGTAACACTCCACCTCCCTGTGCATCATGTCTTTGAAGATTGTCATCACTGCTCTCTGGTATTTCTACCGGCATTCTTTAATAAAAAAGGCATCATTGTGTAATAGAAGACCCATTTTGGAGGCAAGAAACCAGTGGCTTCCTCATCTTCGGGTTCCATCCGTATCTGATGATACACGAAATATCCATCCATGAAGGAAAAGATTTGACAATGAGTTGTAGAATCGATGAGCATCTCGGTGATTGGCAACGGGAAGTCATCCTTGGGCCAGGTAGTATTCAGGTTGCATAAGTCAATGCAAACCCTGATTTGGCCGTTCTTCTTGACTGGAATAACATTTGCTAGCCATTTCGGGTATTTGACTTTACAAATGAAGCTTGCTTGTCTGAGTTTGGTAACTTCGGTGTCTATCTGCATTTCGAGGTCAGGCAACCTCCTTGATTTCTGTTTGACAGGTTTGACAGTCGGATCGATGCCGAGATGGTGAACAGCGACTTGAGGGTCAAAACCAGACATCTCATGGTAATGCTAAGCAAAGACGCCTTGGTTTGCTCACAAGAAACTAGTGAAATTTTCTTTTTCTTTCGGAGACATATTTGCCTAGATGAAAGTAGGCCTAGGGTCAGCTTCATCCCCTAGATTTATTTCTTCGAGCTTGTCAACAATAGCGTGGCCGCCTTGTTCCCATTCTTCGGGGGCCTCTTACAACTCTTCCTCATTTTTTTTAGAGGATTTTTCATCAATCTCAAGTGCGGAGACCCATGATCATAACATCTCTGCCTCTAATAGGGCTCCAGAGTAGGTCATGATTCCTACACCTTTCTTGAACCTTGGGACAAAAGTGTCAACCTCAAACATGGAAAACATATTAGGTTGCAGGAGCTTGTCTAGAAAGTTTCAGGGATGGCTGGGGGAGAAGCGTCCTCATATGAATCACACGGTATTTTCATGGGTGCCTACAATGTTTGCCTCGTGCTTACTGGTGGTTCGTAGACTTGTATTAAGTGGCAAGCTTCCTGAGAATAAAAACTCTACCCCTTTGATTCTCTCAGTCTCTGCTCAAGGTCAGGCTTAGGGGCCACTGGGGTTTCATTGGCCTTGAATTTTTGTTCCTCTTCAAAGAGGATTGTTGTGCTTTGCTCGAGCTTTCAGGGCGTTAGCAACTGTTAAGAATCCTACTGCCTAGGCCAGCGTCTTTTTCAACCGCTTCTATTGCGTCCTGGTTATATTGGATCCTTCAGGTTCACTATCAAGACCCTCGAAGTATGGAAATTTTAAGCTTGAACCTACAAGAGATAGAGAAGAGGGAGGATGAGAAGTAGAAGAAGAATAGGAGAAGTGTTAGAAAGTGGGGGACTTTTAAGGTCCTTCCCCTCATCAAACAGATATGGGCTGCTCTTTTTTTCATCACCAGGGTTGGACTTGTGCAGGGGGTCTTTTAGGTCTTTTCCTTTCTTAGACCATTGGGGAGTGCTTTTAATGTCGCCACCTTCATTGGATTGACTCTGAGTGGAAGATGGCTCAGGGACGTCGTCTTGGTTGCAAGGAAGGAGGATCGTGCTAGGGATAAAGTCCAACAAATTCGATAGTGGGAGAAGGGGCCTGATAAATTCTTGCTCAACTCGCGGTTTAGCCGTCTTGTTTCTCCGACGTGTAGCCCTTGGTACCTGTCTTCTTCTGGTTTTCTGAGGTGGTGTTTAATTCGTCTTTATTTGAACGTTATTTTCAACACCTTGTTCCTGATAAGAAGCAGGTTAATAAAGCCTATAAAACAATAGAATTTCTCGACAGTCTAAAAATGGCTCTAGAATTGGTCAAGATCTTTATTAGCACTTCAAACGACCATCTGTCAAGTTTCATCGCGATCAGACATGTCTAAGGCAGTGAACACAAAGAAACAATTTCGGCGAAATCGGTCTCTAGCACCCTGAAATAGACCATGTAACTACAGACATAATTTTGGTGAGTCAAACAGCTGTGAGATCACCACCATTAGATCTGACATGATCAAAAAACCCTACAGCTCAAGTTTCGGTTTAATCGAGCACTCCAAGACAAAGTTATGAGTAAAACCGCACACTATTCCCATGTGGCCTCATTCCATCAAAACACCATTAAAGGTGGCTGTTTTTACAGTCACGAGCAGTCACTTTTTAGGGCCTATAGCTCACTTGTTCCATGTCGGTTTTGCTACCAAATTTGGTGAGCATATTCATCTCATTGAGATGAGTAATTTGATATGCGACATGCCCCATGATGTTTCCTGAGCAGGGAAAAAAACTAATTGAAAGTCGCTGATCTATGAAGGAATTTGAAGAAAATTCGAAGAAAATTCAGCAGCAGCGTGCCTCGTTAAAGCAGTCGGATCACAATGCTCGCATACCGAATCGGCACAAAACCAATTGCATTATGTGCGTGAGGTCCGAGGCTATCTCTGGTCTGAACCTCACGTACGATGAATGGTTGGATATCACACATGAAGGTTTCAAAGTTGCTGTAAATTTTGGCCACCAAATTTCAAGATTCCAACCAAAAACTCAAAAACAACAAAATCTTCATCTGGACACGATACGTTTGTTGCAACGCGATTGTGATAGCATGCTTAGTGTGATTCAATGAAGAAGTCACGAAGAAACATCAAGGAATGAGCACACAATCAAGCCGAAGTTTTCAAGATTCATTCGAGATTCAACTTTCGTGATCATGGCTCAAAAACATGATTCATGGCTAGAAGTTGGTATCAAAACGATCGCTATGCCGAGCCATACAAGAAAACAATAATCTTTCGATCAAACGAGTATCAGAACACCCTCGGGTCAGCTATGGAAGATCACGCAAAATCTCGGGCTGCAGCAGGGACTGTTTTGAAATTCCACACATTGTTATGTAGGGGCAAAACAGTCTTTTTGTACCCATTTTTAGAATTTATTTAAATTCAATTAGATCATAATTACCTTCAATTAGGGTTATATTTGAGCATCCATGCATGTTTGGGCCCAATTCTATATAAACAGGCACTGCCTCATTGTAAAAGACCCTCAGTTCATTCTTTGATCATTCAATAGAAATTTCCGTTCTTGCTTGAGCCTATGAGTACGTCTTGGAGAGAAAGAGGAGAGAGAAGAAAAGGATCGGTATCTTTCGAGCAAGTAACTTTCTCTCTCCTCCTCTCTTCTCATCTCTCTCTCTCTCCCTCATTACAACTGGTGTAAGCCTAAGGCTGATTGGTTCTCCTCTCTCTCTCCTCTCTTTCATCCCTAGCACCGGGTGGGGTTTTCCCTCTCTCCTTCCTCTTTCCTCCTCAGCGTCAGGTAGGGTTTTCCCTCTATCCTTCTTCTTTAATCTCCAGTGCCAGGTGGGGTTTTCTCTTTCCTCTCTTCCTTAACAGTCGACGAACCCCAGCGTTGGTTGGATTTCTCTCTCCTCTCTTCCCTAACAGTCGACGAACCCTTGTGCAGATTGGATTTCTCTCCTCTCTTCCCTAACAGTCGGCGAACCCTAACGCCGGTTGAATTTCTCTCTCCTCTCTTGTCACAGTCAGCAAAGCCTAGCGCCGACTCGATCTCTCTCCCTTGCTTCTCTCCCATCGTAACCGGTGCAAGCCTAGCATCGGTTGGTTTCTCTTCCTCTCCTCTTTTCTGACAGTTGGTGAAGCTTAGCGTCGACTGCCTTTTCTCTCTCTTCTCTTTTGTAACAGTCGGTAATGTCTAGTGTCGACTGCATCTTCTTTCCCTCTCTCTTTTATCCTCTTGTCTTTTCTCCCTCCTTCTGTCTGTTCCCTTCTTCTATTACTTCATTCTTTCCCCCATAACCACCACTCTGCCATTCTTTCATTCAACTAAGAGGGATTAAGGTTAGCCTTTCATGGAAGTCCTATCGTCTAGCCGTACTATTGTTGTGCCAGGATTGCTTGGACTGCTTTATTGTCATGATAGACCGACCATGATTCTTAGCTAGCCAGTATTGGTAATGACGTCTATTAGTGATCCTATGAGCCGGTCTTAGTATCGAGCCCTCTTTACTACCACGTCAGGCCAAATACTCGCCACCTTGATCCTCTCACTCAATCGAACTCTTCTCTCTCCCGTCTTTCTTCTCTTCTTCTTTCTAAATGTGTCTGCTTGTGTACGTTCATCAAAGAGGAAAAGGGTGAGGTCTGACCCACTCGTCATACAACCTTTGCCATATATGTGTGTAATTGCAGAAATTTAGAAGAATACGAGTCAAGGGAGGCAATTTCGAACCAGTTTCATTACTGGGGGGCTTTCTTCGTGATCTAAGAGGGCACCCATGCGACCCAGCCCGAGTAAGTCCCGAACCCACCATTAAAATTCTTCTCTCACCAGTTAGTAACACTTGTCGCCGTTCTCTAGTGAGGTTCTTGAGAGAGCGATCTCAGAAATGTCCCTGGCCATCCTTCGAAACCCGAGACTTGTGCCACTCGATTATTCAGAACCAGAGGGCGAGATCGAGTCACCTAACTAGCTTCACGACTCCACTAGGAACTTACTACCCTTAGTCGGATCGTTCTTCTTTTGTTATTTTCTTCTTTTATTTTCTACTTTCATTATCTTTTCACATTCACTTATGGCTGCTGGGTTCTATAATCAATTTATCCAGATCGGAGATTTTCTTTATCCCCGTATTCGTTAGTGTCCGTAGGGAACAAGTTCCTTCGACTTCATTCCCGACCATCCACTTGAGCAGAGACCCCTTGTCTAGCTCCTAGGTCTTAATCTGGACCTGTGTGAGGAGTGACTTCAAGGTCCCTCACTCCCCATCACTTCGCTCTGGTGGAAACTCCACCAAAGTGCCGAGCATGGGTGGCACTTATGTTGCCTCACACAGCATGCACCCAGCTGTCGATAAGTCACTTACCGATTGTGTTTCTGAGGTATGCCGGAAGGCTGCCCAGTCCCTTTTTGCAAAAGGCAAGCAAGTTGCTATTGCTTATATGGGTCGCCATGAGGCTACCCCCCACATTCCTACACCGTTGGTCTCTATTCTTAGAGGCTCAACACATAGAGGCGAAAACCCCACGGTCTACACCCGTCACACACACCACAATGCTCGTGGGTCACCCATTCGAGTCACACCTCGGTGCAACCCTTCTGCTACCTCGAGTCCGAGTCGAAGATCGAACCTTTCAAGGCCAAGTCTTGCGCACTCTACTCATATGCATCTCATTACTCGAGGCAACGTCGTTATTATGCCAACCCGAGTACAAAAGAAACGACCTCCTCGTCCTCCTACTATGCACACACAAGCGCACCCTATAAGGCGCAGGTCGGCACCTATTCTCGTATAGATCCCTGCTCATAGTTCTCGGCCTCCTAAGGCCAGATCACTTGCACGAGACTGGGTTGATCCCTAGGTCCCCTGAGAACCTTCTTTGAGGGCACACACGTGTCACCATCTCATGCGTCCCCTCGCCCTCAACTCATTCCTCCTCATGAGTCAACCCTGCTCCTGCCTGCTCCTTCTTCATCGAGCAAGCACCTTCAACCTTGGTACTCGAAAGTTTTTCCCAAGAGTACAATCCTGAACCAGCTCCATCACTTAGGTTGTGTCTCTGGAGGTCATAAGAGAGCTCTGCACATGGACCTCATGGAAGATTGAGTCCTTCATCCTCCCCAGCCAAAGATGACTCCAATTCCTGACCCTCATCCATTGCTGCACTTGATGGAGACAGCTCTCTCCAGTGCAAGAAGTGCTAACCAGTTGCGACCTAGATCACAATTTTGGCACGCGATCCATCAAAACCTCAAGGTTAAAAGCGGTAGAGGTCTGCGAATTTTGACTAAGGAGGTGACCAAGGCGGTCGAAACAACCAATTTTGATGACCCTTTTCACTGAATCCCTTCTACCCTCTACAGACAATAAAGCCTGAAGAAGAGATCCATGAGCTTGTGCTATGGTTACTGTCGCGAAAGAAGACCCGGCCACTCAGCAGCCACGGTCTTAAGCTCTGAAAAGGAAGTTGTCCAAACTTACGTGCGGAACATGCAACCTAAAATCGCTCTACATATTGAGGCCTCGAATCTGACCTCCATGTCAAAGTTGATCTCTACATCGGTCCGCATAGAAATTTTGTCGCACCATCATGGTGCGACACGACAACCATCTACAAGTTCAGCAAACAACCGGGGCAATGGTAGCTCTCGGAATAACACATGGGGCAACCAACAGAAAGGGACAATTAGTGCAGTCGTCATGGTCACTGATTCAAAGAAGGCTCCATCTCAAACTTTAGAAGGGTAACCGTCATAAAGGTAACACCCCAGGCTAGTGAGCAGCAACAGTCGTACAATTGGGTACCTCCACCAGCAAACTTTGATCAAAGTGATTATTTCACCAGGCATAAGAACAAGGTCTATCCCTTCTAGAAGGAATGGGTCCTTGTGCTGTTCCGATTATTATTGGAACAACATATGATCCAGCTTCCAGAAACTAGGTTCTCAGAGCAATCTGACCTTGACACTCAGGCCAATTATTGTGCTTACCATCGGAGGATCAATCATCCCACAGATGATGGCTACGCGCTGAAGGATATTATTGAGGCCCTAATTCAGAAGGATCAGATAAATCTTGAAGACTTAAAGAAGGCCTTCGGCGTAGCTGAGGCCTCTCATGCCGTAACCATCCAAGAGGAGGACGAAATGTTTAGTGTCCTCTACTCATTCTTCATCATAATGCTTCAGGAAGGCATAATCACACTTAAGCAGGCAAGGCAACCCCTTCGCGTTGTTAAGGGGACTGAAGATCATTGGTGTCCATACCATCAAATAAGAGGTCATTACTTGACATAATGCACAACTTTCCTTAATATATTTGCAAAGAAGATGCAGGAGTGTTAAGAATTTCACAACCTCCCCATAAGTCATCCCCAAGACGGTTCTCCATCAGGGAAAGAGGATCTCGCAAAGCAAGACCTTCCTATCAATGACCCAAACTCTGCGGAACCCTCGACTTCCCAGCCATAGATAATCTACCATAGCCGAAGTAGACTCAAGTCCCTAAAGTGAGAAGCGGTTCGCCAAGCTAGAGCAAATCGCAAGCCCTTGACCAATCAAACATCATCTCACAAAACCAGAAAGAGACGGGCACAAAGGGCTGCTTGCTGAAGAAACAAAATCGCTCCACCCCAGTCGAGTAGGAATTTCTTAGGCCCCTTCCCCCGTTGCAAACTTTGCTGGACTTCATCCTCGACACAATCGTTCTTTCTTCTTCATCCTGTCAAGAAGATGTTCCTGCCCCATCTCCCACTCAGCAAACGTCTGATGAGGGTGATGACGTTAAAAGAACTCCCTAGCGGTCTAAGCAAGGGAAAGACCTAAAAGAGCCCCTGCATCCGTCCAACTCTGGCGATGACATAAAATGCTGCCCAGATTGGTCTAATGAGGGGAACGACCTTAAAGGTCCCCCACCTTTTAATCCTACTCCTCCTTCTTCTCCTACTTCTCATTCTTCCTCATCTATGTCTCTTGCAGGTACAACTTTGATATGTCCGGACTTCGAGTCTTGCGACAGAGAACTTGAGGGATCGAACATAACAAAGACACAACAAAACTGATTGAGAAAGACCCTGGCGCAGACAACAGGATTCCTAATAGTTGATGATGCCCTAACAGCTAAAGCTAAGGGAGAGCCACCTACCACAAAGAAGCGCAAGAAGTCGAAGCCAAGAAACCTCAGTGACCACTTGAGCCTGACTTTGAGCAGATATTAATAGAGTTAAGGGGGCAAAATTTCTATTCTCAAGAAACCTGCAGCATGATACAAGTCTATAAAGCACTAGCCGTGTGGACCAAACATTACAGATAGCTACTCAAAGGCCGTGTGATTTGCTTTGGCATACACCTTGCACTATAATCGTTGAATCCCAAATTCCCTGTAATCTCCAAGATGAACCCCTGCAGTCCGAGAAAACAATCCCTGTTTATAGAAGATGACCCCCGTAGTCTAAGAAAACAATCCCTGTTTATGGAAGACCCTTCCATTCCTCAAATGGGGGAAGACACAGAAATTATAATCCACTCTGGGCCTCTATCAGAGGCAGAGATGTCAGGATCCTGGTCTCTACACTTGAGGTCGATCAAAAGATCTCTTAAAACAACGATGAAGAGTTGCAAGAGTCTCCAGAAGAATGGGAAGAAGGTGGTTAGGCCACGGTTGACAACTCAAAGAAATAAATCTTGGAGACGAAGCAAATCCCAGACGTACCTTAATTTCAGCGAGTATGTCCCCAAAAGAGAAAGAGGATCTTACTACATTCTTGAGAGCAAACTGGGACGTCGTTGCTTGGCACTAGCATGTGATGCTTGGTTTAGGCCCTCAGTCGCTGTTCACCATCTTGGCATTGATCCGACTATCAAACCTGTTAGACAGAAATCAAGAAGGTTCAGGCCTAATATTGAGATGTAGATAAATGTCGAAATAACCAAACTTAGATAAGCAGGTTTCATCCGTGAGGTCAAATACCCGAAATGGATAGCAAATGTCGTTCCGGTCAAGAAGAACAATGGTCAAATCAGGGTCTGTATTGACTTTTGAGATTTGAATACTGCTTGTCTCAAGGATGACTTCTCGTTGCCATTTACCGAGATTCTCATCGACTCTATAGCTGACTGTCAAATATTCTCCTTCTTGGACAGATACTCTAGGTATAATCAGATAAGGATGGCACCCGAAGATGAAGAGGCCACAACATTCTTAACTCTGAAAGGGGTCATTTGTTACACAATGATGCCTTTTGGATTAAAGAATGCCGACGCCACATACCTGAGAGCAATGACAACCATTTTTCGAGATATGATGCAAAAAGAGGTGGAGTGTTATGTGGATGACCTGGTGGTAAAATCCAAAGCGAAGGATGCTCATATGAGAGATCTTGAAAAGCTGTTCAAGCGCTTGCATCTCCATTAGCTAAAAATGAACCGGTTGAAATGCGCTTTTGGCTTGCATTTAGGAAAATTCTTGACGTTCATCGTCAGACATCGAGGGCTTGAAGTTGAGGTAGTTAAGATCAAGGTAATCCAAGAAACGCTATCACCGACTTCACTTTGAGAATTGTGCTCCCTCAAAGGGCAACTGGCATACATTCGAAGGTTCATCTCAAACCTCTCGGGTCGTTGTAAACCCTTTACACACCTGCTAAAGAAAGATACACCATTCATCTGGAATGAAGCATGTTAGGCAGGCCTTGATGACATCAAGTATTATTTAATCAACCCTCCAATACTCTTTACACCAGTATTGGGAAAGCCCCTCATTCTATACGTGACTACTTTAAATGAGTCACTCAGAGTATTGTTGGCACAAAACAATGAAGAGGTAAAAGAGACTGCATTATATTACCTCAGCCGTAGGATGCAAGGGGTGGAGAAGAATTATCTCCCAATAGAAGAGATGTGTCTAACCCTAATATTCGCATTACAAAAAATCTGCCATTACTTGCTTGGTCATGAAGTAAAACCTATATAAAAAATTGATCCTGTAGAGTTTCTCATGACACGCCCATGCTTGTCAGGACGAGGTCCTAAGTGAGCATTATTGCGGATGGATTTCGATATCATGTATGTCCCACAGAAGGCCATCACGAGTGAAGACTTGGCTGACTTTCTCGCGGCGCACCCCGTACAGTTAGAATCTCCTTTATCAAGTGACCTCTCAATGAATAAGTATTCTATGCTGACCTTGTTCATGCTTGGGAGTTATACTTCGACGAAGCTTTCCAATCAGATCGAGGAGGCGACGAAGTAGTATTCCTGACTCCGAGAGGAGTATTGCTACTTTCTTTCTCTCACTCTCAAGCTTCATAATGAGGCAGAATATAAGGCCCTTATAATCGGACTCGAGATAGCCTTCGATCTAGAATTGGAGTGGCTTAAGATCTATGACGACTCTGAGTTGGTTATCCAACAGTTTAAAGGGATCTATGATGTTAGAAAAGATATTCTCAAGCCTTATCACGCTACTGAAAAATCATATATAGCCTAGTTTGAAGACGTATCTCTGAGTCACATCCCCATGAGGCTAAATTCATAAGCAGATGCACTTGTAAAACTCGGCGCTACAATTCAATTGTCCTCATCAAGACCCACGCTTGTTTGAGTGGCAGAATGGAGATACATCGAACTAAGAATCGTGGTCGATGCGGATGATGAGAAAAATATCTTCCCCGAGTGTCCCCCTTATCCATTTGGAGCACTTCTATCGGCCAAAGAAGTAATCAAGACTGAACAAGCAATAACTCATAGTCAAGGAGCTAAGGGTAGAAATCAGGAACCAGAATTCTTTAACGCCATGTGCGCAGAAATTGAGCAGGTAGGAGATTGAAGAGAGCCCATCACCAGTTTCCTAAAACATGTAAGGCTCCTAAAAGATCGCGTTACCCTAACGAGACAGAAAGGTAAGATATAAATCACTCCCTGAGGGGATACTTTTGGTTTCGAATTCGAGGGAGCATATGTCGAATGTCTACCAAGTATACCCTCCTCGAAGGAGATGCTCTCTTTAGACCGTCATTTGACGAGATACTTCTTAGATGCGTCGATATCCAAGAAGCAAGTAAGGTGTTAGAAGAAGTCCACTCAGGCATCTGTGGACCACACCAATCCGGTCCTAAGCTCTATGAACGAATAAGCTGGTTGGGATACTATTCCTTAAGCTATGCTAAAAAGTACCAAGTATGCCAAATATATTCTAGCCTGGTTCACCAGCATCCAGAGCCCTAACACCCTACGACTGCGTCATGGCCCTTCTCATAATGAGGTTCCTAGGATGGCGGTGGCCTACTTCGTTTGACATCATGTCATATACCAATTCGGAGTGCCCGACCGGATTATATCTGATAATGACCCGCAATTCAGGAGTCATCACATTGATTGCTTAATTAATCAGTTGGTTTCGAGTGGAGGTACTCGACTATGTACCACCCTCGAGCGAATGGATTAACTGAGGCTTTCGATAAGACTCTATGAAATGTCTTAAGACGGTCAGTATCAAAAACAAGGAAGAACTGGCATGAGAAGCTTCCCAAAGCATTGTGGGCTTATCGTACTACTACCTGGAATTCTACTGATTCCACTCCTTATTCTCTAGTCTATGGGGGTGAAGCAGTTTTACCTCTTGAAATACAAATCCCTTCACTGCGAGTCGCTATTCTCCAAGGTATAACCAAAGATGAGAGAGTCAAGATCTGGTATCAAGAATTGGATGCACTCAATGGAAAGAGGCTAGAGGCTCAGTAGAACCTTGAACTCAACTAAGGGAGAATGAAGAGGGCTTTCGACAAGTCTATCAAGATTCGCTCATTCACCCGTTGTGATCTAGTCTTAGCTATCAAGAGACCTATTATTGTGCATGGCCGGCGTAAAGGGAAGTTTGAGCCTAAGTGGGAAGGTCCCTTTATAGTAAAAAAGGTCTTGCCCACGGAGCCTACATATTGGCACATCCTGATGGAGAGGAGGTAATGCACCCTATCAATGGGCGATACCGAAAGAAGTACTATCTGTGATGTGTATTTAAAAGAAAGGGACCCAGAACAAAAATAAGCAAGATAGTCCAAACAAAAATGCTAACTCTTTTTATTACAGTAAAAAAATGCGTTACAAGTTACAAGAACCAATTACTATGGAGGTTACAAGTCTCTTGAGTCTGAGGATAAGAGGACAGTTACAAACCAAAACTTGTACTTTTTCTCTTACATCTAAGAGTAAGAGGATGGTTACAAGCCAAAACAAATGCCTGTCCCATGAAAGGAAGGCCCTCTTCATGAAGAAGAAGCAAACCCACCAAAGGAAGGCCATCCTCATGAAGAAGAAGTGAAACCACTTGGAGAGTTATCTTTAATTCATCTGACGAGTAAGAGGATGGTTACAGGTCAGAAGACAAAACAGAGCCACTCCAAGAAGTTAGCCTCAGTCCATCTGACGTGTATGTAAAACATACAAGCCAGATACCTCATCTGACGTGTATATCGAACATACGACGTAGGATCCATTTGACATGTATATCAAACATACAAGATGGGCTGCCCTAGCAAGGAGCTGGCCTATGACGAGAAGCACACCCTCTTCACAGTTGATACCCTTCCAAAGAACAACATGGACCCCATTGTCGTACTGCTGGATTTGGTTTCCTTCATCACTCTTTGCCGGCCCATGAACATCACCACGTGTAGCTTATCGTCGAACGTTGCAAACCCCGCACGTGACTTACCGACACATGCGAGCATCATTCTTCGCGTCGTGTTGATCAGCGCCGACTAAACTAGCGCCAACTGGATCTGCTAGAGGTTAGTGCCGGTTGCGTGCCCAACCCTTAGCACTAACTGTTTTGCTTGAGGGTCGGTGCCAGTTGTATCAGCACTCCAAATCATCAGCACCAGTTACCTTAGCGCCAGTTGCACTTCTATTAACACTGGCCTTGTTGAGACCGTTCACCTCCCAAGACTCCTCATTTTTCAAAGCTTAAGTTTTTGCATCCTCTTAATGATTACACGGTTTCCAAGGGTGACGATTCACCTCCAGCAACCATATATTTCCCCATGATGGTTCACCTCACACAATCGTATGGCCACCTCTTGTGCCCGTTTTTCTTCCACCGAAACGTCTGTTACACTGCCGAAAATTCACCGAAAAATTTCCCGCCTACGTCTTTTGGCTTGGACTTCACCAGAACCTCATCGAGAAACTTCTCCAAACTTCCCCTAAGTTCCTGAAAACCTCTGCAACACCACAAACAGTGTAAAAAGTTACCATAACACCCTTAAAACTCTTAAAAAATCCCAAAAAACTCCCAAGATGTGAGGAACTACTCACTGCGGCATTTCCCGCCTCTTCTACCAGAAAAATTACATCCGAAACCTCTTTTGTTTCTCAAAAAACTTCTCGGAGAACTCGCCTTTCCTCGTTGCTCTGCCTATAACTTCACCAAATTCTTGGCAAGGTCTGCTTGTCGAAGGTCTTCCTTGCCAAATCGTCGAAATCCTGCTGTCTACCACAGAACCTCCCCTGAAAACCTTCTGCTGTAGTCTTACTACTCGTCGGAACTTCAACTGACCACCCTCTCCTCACCATTAAGAAAAAATTTTGCTTAATTTTTTTTTTTGCCCTTGGTGAAAAATGAGGAAAAACAAGGTTTTACCCCCTTATATAGACTACACTGCCTTCAGATGCCCCTCACAAACTATGAATTCCAGTTGACTAGCGCTGGGTGAGTTTTGAACCATCTTAGCACCGGTTGACTTAGCACTGATCGTGTTCAAATAAGATCACAGCTTGCGCCAGCTGAGTTTTTAACTACCCAGCGCCAGTTGTGTTTTTAAGGGCTCAGCGTCGGTTGGACAAACCATGATCACTACACCTGACATCGACTCCCATTGTCACTGACTCCAGGCTGAAGCAGTGTATGCCCTACCAATATCCCTAGTAGAGTTGCACCCAAGCCGTGATGTGTCATCCCTAATGGACTTGCACTTGAGCCGTTGCAGCCAAATTGTGACCTCCCCAATGGAGTCAGGAGCCATCGCTCATCACCCAATAGGAGTCACATCCATACTACAGCTCATTATCCCCAGTGGAGTTGGAGTCAAGTTTACCCCTACAATCCTTAGTGGTCAGCTTCATTCTAAGCTACCTTATTCCCAGGGAGTCGGGTTTCCTGTCATAAGCCAATTCTCCATGGAGTCCCATCTTTCACCCTAGATACGCTTACCCCCTTTGAGCCTAGTGAAGTCTGCCTCTATTGGTCATCCTTCATCAGGTCACCATTTCCATCTGAGCCCTCTACTTGTGTATGACCTTAACCATTTTATCCCCAGAGAGTCAGATTGCCATCCACATACCTATTCCCTATAGATATTCAACTACATGGCGACCCACACAATGGTCTAGATGAACGACCCTAAACTCCATGGTCCAAACTATATGACCTTAAACGGTAGCTATGGTCTAGATGCACGACCCTAAACTCCATGGTCCAAACTATATGACCTTAAACTGCAGCTGAGGTTTAGCTGCATGACCCTAAACTGCTCGGTCCATACTGCATGACCCTAAATTGGCCAACCATGGTCCAAACTATATGACCTTAAACTATAGTTGAGGTCTAGTTGCAAGACCCTAAACTTCTCGGTCCATACTGCATGACCCTAAACTGCTCAGCCACAGTCCATACTTCATGACCCTAAACTTCTCAGCCACGGTCCATACTGCATGACCCTAAACTGCTCAGCCCCATGGTCCAAACTATATGACCTTAAACTATAGCGGAGGTCTAGTTGAACGACCTTAAAACTGCTCAGTCCTAGTTGTATCACTTTAAACTGTATGACCACGGTCTAGCTGTATGACCTTAAACCATAATGCACATCCTAGTCGCATGACGATAAAAGGCTCAACACCAAGGTCCAAACTATATAACCTTAAACTGTAGCAGAGGTCTAGCTGCATGACCTTAAACTGCACGGTCTTAGTTGTATGACTTTAAAGTACATAACCATAGTCCAGCTGTTTGACCTTGTGCACATCCTACTGGCATGACGATAAACTACTTCGCACAGGTCTAGGAGGTATGACCATATACGCGCACATGCATTTACGTGCACTTTCACGCACGCCTTCCCTAACCTACCTGTTAGTGTGTGCGTGCCATCTTCATAACACCCTAGTGTGTCCATTCATTTTATCACCATATATCATTCCCCAGTGAGTCTCACCCGCGCTCACAAAATGGTGAACCATCTCGCCATCCAAAGTTGTTGTAAGTTAGTGGGTGACTAAACATCCGCTCACATTTCATACATCATCCATCCTTCATAGGTAGCCTCGAGCCATCTCCCCAAGTGAGTCAAACCACCACCATACTCATTCCATGACCTTCATAGTCTGCCATTCATCACCACCATGGTCCAGCTGTATGACCTTAAACCATAGTGCACATCCTGGCCACATAACGATAAACTGCTTCGTGCAGGTCCCAAAGGAATGACCTTTAAACACGCCTTCACAAAGAAAAAGATAACAGAATAACAGGCATGGTGTATACCTGAACAAGGGAACACCATAAGTAAAAATGACGGACGGGCATGGTCATGAAACTATGAGTCAAAGAGTTATGTGAATAAGAAAATCAGGCACAGTGAAAACCCGAAAAGGCATCGTGTGTAAAAATGCCCAAAAAGGGTGGACATTGCCTAAAGGTCATGGGTAATAGAGCCCCAAGTAAAATGAAGTTCGTGAAAACAATCTCTACGGCGCCGCTTCCCCAGTCTAAGTGAAAACCTGTAAAGGGCGCTTGGAGCAATAAAGTCAGCATCATGCAACATTCGCTTCCACATGGCGGCCTTAGCCAGCACTCCCTTCAACAGCAAGACGTCCAGCAGAGTGTAGAGGTTAAAATCATCCATCATCTTCCTTCTTCAGTACTGGGTGAATAGGTAGCCTAGTCGACATCCTTCTTTAGTCCTGGGTAAACAGGTAGCCCGTTTGACATCCTTCTTCAGTCCTGGGTGAACAGGTAACCTAATCGACATCCTCCTTCAGTCTTAGGTGAATAGATAGCCCAGTCGACATCCTTCTTCAGTCCTGAGTGAACAGGTAACCCAGTCGACATCCTTCTTCAATCTTGGGTGAACAGGTAGACCAGTCAACATCCTCCTTTAGACTTGGGTGAACAGGTAGCCCAGTTGCCATCCTTCTTCAGCCTTGGGTGAATAAGTAGCCCAGTCAACATCCTTCTTCAATCCTGGGTGATTAGATAGCCTAGTCAACATCCTTCTTCAGTCCTGGGTGAATAAGTAGCCCAGTCGACATCCTTCTTCAGTCTTGGGTAAACAGGTAGCCCAGTCGACATCCTTCTTCAGTCCTAGGTGAACAGGTAGCCTAGTCGACATCCTTCTTTAGTCCTGAACAGGTAGCCAGGTTGACATCCTTCTTCAGTCTTGGGTGAATTGGTAGCATAGTCGACATCCTTCTTTAGTCTTCGATGAATAGGTAACCCCGTCGAAATCCTTCTTCAATCCTGGGTGAATAGTCGACATCCTTTTTCAGTCCTGGGTGAACAGGTAGCTCAGTCGATATCCTTCTTCAGTCTTGGGTGAACAGGTAGCCCACTAGATATCCTTCTTTAGTGCTGGGTAACAACCTGCTCGTTCAACATCCTTCTTCAAAGCTGGGTAACGACCTGCCAGTCACCATCCCTTCTTCAAAGCTGGGTAACAACCTGCCTTGTCAATCTCCCTCTTTAGTCCTGGGTAATGACCTGCCTAGTCATCATCCCTTATTCAAAGCTGGGTAAAAACCTGCTCAGTCATCATCGCTTCTTCAAAGCTGGGTAACAACCTGCCCAGTCAACATCCTTCTTTAAGGACCCTCTCCCCATGCATGAAATGTGCATGCCTTCTCCTTCTCTTATGGACCTTCTCCCCATGCATGAAATGTGCATGACTCCTTCTCTTATGGACCTTCTCCCCATGCATGAAATGTGCATGCCTTCTTCTTCTCTTATGGACCTTCTCCCCATGCATGAAATGTGCATGCCTTCTCCTTTCTTATGGACCTTCTCCCATGCATGAAATGTGCATGCCTTCTCCTTTTCTTATGGACCTTCTCCCAATGCATGAAATGTGCATGCCTTCTCCTTTTCTTATGGACCTTCTCTCGATGCATGAAATGTGCATGCCTTCTCCTTCTTTTATGGACCTTCTCCCCATGCATGAAATGTACATGCCTTCTCCCCCTCTTATGGACCTTCTTCCCATGCAAGAAATGTGCATGCCCTCTACTTCCTCTATTATGGACCTCTCTCTTCGTAAGGCTAGGTGACAAAGCAGCCTAGTCTAGGCAAGAAATTGAGAAAGCCAGGGCGAAACCTTCCAGAGTCGTCAGCTCGCCTAGTTGGCACAACCAAACATTCGGGATTGGCTAATAAAACCTGCCCCCGACTTGACTCAGTAGACGAGACCCATAGTGGTACTCTAATCGCCAAATGCAAATCTGGTGTAGTAGAAAACAGTGCCACCAATTTGTCTCTTCTCCTCCTAAAGTGTCCACTAATGGACCCGAGAAGAATGCATTCCTATGTCTGAGCATCCTAGTTACATCGTTACATGAATCTCCTCGGCGTTCACGTGGTTCTGTGGTTAGGAAGGAAAAAAGTAAAAGCCGAAGGAAACTTTCCAAATGATTGTCCTTCTCGCTTCTCTTGAAGCACAACATTCGACGGGGTAAGCTGTTTGAACGTATTTTTTAGCACCTTGGTCCCTCATAGGAAGTAGGTCAATAAAGCCTATAAAATAGTGGAAATTCTTGACAGTCTCAACATGGCCCCAGAATTCTTCAAGATCTTCATTAGCACTTCAAAAGACCACCAGCCAAGTTTTATCAGAATCAAACACGTCAAAGGCACTGAACACAAAGAAACAATTTAAGCAAAATCGGTCTCTAGCACCCTGAAATAGACCCTATAACTAGAGAAATACTTTTAGTGTGTCAAATAACTATGGGACCACTACCATTAGATCTGACACAATAAAAAACCCCTATGGGTCAAGTTTCGGCTTAATTGGGTACTTCAAGATAAAGTTATGGGTAAAATTTTGAAAAGGGGTAAGCCGCACACTATTCCCGTGTGGCCTCACTCCATCAAAACACCATTAAAGGTGGCTGTTTTTACAGTCATGGGCAGTCACGTTTCAGGGCCTATAACT
This sequence comes from Amborella trichopoda, assembly GCF_000471905.2. The sequence goes on along the minus strand of NW_006500144.1, from coordinate 1,502,026 downwards.
CACTCGTTCCAAGTAGAATCGCTCCCAAATTTGGTGACCATGTCCATCTCATCGAGACGAGTAATTCAATATGCAGTACGGCCTGTGATGATGCACCAGTAGAGAGAAAAACTAAATGAAAGTCGCTGATCCATGAAGGAAGTTGCTAAAAATTCAGCAGCAGCACGCCTCTTTCGAGCAGCCGGATTACGACGCTCGCATACCCGATCGGCACGAAACCAATTGCATTATGTGCATGAGGTCCGAGGATATTTCTGGTCAGAACCTCACATACGATGAGTGGTTGGATTTTACATACGAAGGTGTAAAATCTTCTGTAAATTCCGGTCACCTAATTTTAAGATTCTGGCAAAAAACATAGAAAGGACAAATCTTCATCTGGACATGAAATTGAGTTACGTTTGTTGCAACGCGATCGTGATGGCATAGTTAGTGTGATTCAATGAAGAATTCATGAAGAAACATCAAGGAACATGCACACAATCGATCCGAAGTCAAGTCTAGTGATCATGGCTCAAAAACATGATTCATGGCTTGAAGTTGGTATCAAAACGATCATCATGCCAAGCCCCACAAGAAAAAAATAATCTTTCGATCAACCGGGCAATATAACACCCCCGGGTAAGCCATGGAAGATCATGCAAGATCTCGAGCAGCAGCAGGGACTGTTTTGGAATTCCACACATTGTTAAGCAAGGGTAAAACAGTCTTTTTGCACCCATTTTTAGAATTTTTTAAATTCAAATTAGATCATATTTACCTTCAATTAGGGTTAATTTTGAGCATCCACTGATTTTTGGCCCCAATTCTATATAAACAGGCACTACCTCATTCTAAAAAGACCCTCGGTTCATTCAATGATCATTCAATAGAAATTTCCAATCTTGCTTGAGCTTGTGAGTATGTCTTGGAGAGAGAGTGGAGAGAGAAGAAAAGGGCCAGTACCCATCAGGTAGGTAAATTTCTCTCTCCTTCCCTCTTCTCATCACTCTCTTCTCCCTCATTATAACTGGCGCATGCCTAGCATCGGTTGGTTCTCCTCTCTTTCATCTCCAGCACCGGATGAGGTTATCCGTCTCTCCTTCCTCTTTCATCCCCAGTGTCTGGTGGAGTTTTCCCTCTCTACTTCTTCTTTCATCCCCAACGTTGGATGGGGTTTTTTCTCTCCTCTCTTCCCTAATAATCGACGACCCCTAACGTCAGTTGGATTTCTCTCTCCTCTCTTCACTAACAGTCGATGAACCTTAACATCGATTGGATTTCTCTCTCCTCTCTTACCTAACAGTCACCTAGAGCTGGTTTGATTTTTCTCTCCTCTCTAGTCACAGTCGATGAAGCCTAGCGTCGGTTCGATCTCTCACCCTTGCTTCTCTCCCGTTGCAACCGACACAAGCCTAGCACCGGTTGGTTCTCTTCCTCTCTTCGCTTCTAACAGTTGACGAAGCCTAGTGCCAACTGCCTTTTCTCTCTCTTCTCTTCTGAAACAGTTGGCAATGTCGAGCATCTTCCTTCCCTCTCTCTTTTATCCTCTTGTCCTTTCTCCCTCCCTCTGTCTGTTCCCTTCTTCTCTTACTTCATTCTTTCCCACACCACCACCCTGTCATTCTTCCATTAGACTAAGAGGGATTGAGGTTAGCCTCCCATGGAAGTCATGTCATCTAGCAGTAATGTTGCTGTAACAAGATTGCTTGGCCCGCTTTATTTCCAAGACAGACTGACCATCGTGCTTAGCTAGTCGGTGTTGGTAATATGGTTTAGTAGTGATCCCGTGAGCCGGTCTTAGTACCGAGCCCGTTTTGCTACCACGTCAGGCCAAATACTCGCCACCTTGATCCTCTCTTTCCTATCGTTCTTCTCCTCTTCTTTTTGAATGCGCCTTCTTACGTACGTTCATCAAAGAGGAAAAGGGTGTGGTCTGACCCACCCGTCTTACAACCTTTGCCATATATGTATGTAATTGCATAAAATTAGAAGAATACGAGCTAAGGGAGGCGATTCCGAACTAGTTTCATTACTAGGGGGCTTTCTTTGTGATCTAAGAGGGCGCTCACACGAGCTAGCCCGAGTAAGTCCCGAACCCACCTTTAAAATTCCTCTCTCACCTGTTGGTAACACCTGGCCCCGTTCTCGAATGCGGTTCCCGAGAGAGCGACCTCATGAACATCTCGGGCCTTCCCTTGAAACCTGAGACACGTGCGACCCGATGATCGAGATCCGGAGGGCGAGATCAAGGCACCTAATCAATCTCGCTAGGCTTGAAATCAGCCCTAGCTTGGTGAACTGCTTCTCGTCTTAAAGACACGAGCCTACTTCGACTATTGTGGACTATGCATGGCTGGGAAGTCCAGGGTTCAGTAGAGTCAGAATCATTATTCGGAAGATCTTACGTTGGGAGGTCCTCTTACACCAGTGGAGTAATGGTTTGAGGATCACTTACTACAACATTGTAAAACTCTTGACATTCCCGTATTTTCTTTATGAATATATCATGAAAACTGGTGCATTCCCATAGGTAGTGGCCCCATATCTGGTGATATGGGAACCAATGGTCATCAGTCCCCTGCGTAAGGTGTCGGGGTTGCCTTGCCTGTTTCGGTGTGATTAGGCCTTCTTGAAGCATTATAACAAAGAAGGTGTGAAGGATACCAGGGGCCTCATCCTTCTCTTGGACAGTTACAACATGAGAGGCTTCTGATACCCCGAATGCTTTCTTCAAGTCTTCAAGCTTGATCTGACCCTTCTGAATCAGGGCCTCGATAATATCTTTTAGCATGAAGCAGTCATCTGTGGGGCGATTGATCCTTTTATGGTAAGCACAATAATTCGCCTGAGTATCGAGCCCAGCTTGCTCAAGGAACTTGGCTTCTGGAAGCTCATTCATATTATGTTATAAGAATAACCAGAATAGTGCAGGGACTCATTCTTTCTCAAAGGGGTACACATTGTTCCTATGCCTGGTGAAATACTTATCCCGATTAAGGTTAGTAAGCGGGGCTACTCGGTTGTATGACTGTTGTTGCTTGCTTGCCTAGGGCGTTTTTTTTACTGTGCTCACCCCTTTAGAGAGGTCCAAAGTTTGGGAGGGAGCCTTCTTTGCATCAATGACCGCGACGGCTGCACTAATCACTCATTTTGTTCGCTGCCCCGGGTGTTGCTCTGAGAGCTACCATTGCCCCAGTTGTTCCCCGAGCTTGCAAGTGGTGGTCGTGACCCGCCATGGTGGTGTGATAGGATTTCTATGCAGACTGATTTGGAGATATGCTCTGACATGGAAGTCGGATTAGAGGTGTCAACATGTAGAGCAATTTTAGGTCGCATGTTCTAAACACAAGTTTGAATTGTTTCTTTCTCGGACATAGGATTGGGAAGGCAAGCGACCAAATTTCTCCAACTTGATATGAACTGGTCCATGGGCTCATCGGGATCTTGAGTCAGGGTGAGAAGCTCGATGGTTTGAACCTCTCTCTCGACCTCATAGAAATGCTAGTGGAACAACTTTTCCATTTCTTCCCAAGTATGCACCGAGTTCGGGGGAAGTTGAGCATAACATTGAAAAGCTAGGCTGTCAAGGGTCTCCTGTCAGCCGCTGTTCCTCGACATGCTGCCTGGAAGTGGGCTATTTGCTGGTTCTAGGATGTGGTTCCGTTGAATAGAGGAAACTTCCCTTTCTTGTAATCTGAGGGAAACGGGACCTGGTCAATGTATAAAGGGTAGGGCCTATGACAAGGCATTGCACCTTGTATCCCCAGAATTTGTTTGTTCTTTAAGATATGGATCACCATAGCATCGATGTCTGCTTGTCAGACAGGGTGAGGGACATAATTGTCCATTGAGGCAGAAGGAAGGGGCTGCCTTGAAGGTGCAGCATCAGAGTTATGGAAATTAACCTCATAGTTAGCTGATTGTTGTGCAGCGTCTACACGATCGATATTTTCCATCATCGCACACACCTTATCCTCGAACTTATTCATGTGCTCTTCCTACGAGTCATCAGGCTCATTTACCACCACTGCACTGACTGTTTCTCTTGGGAGGTCAGCATTAGCTGCAGTTGAGGGCTTGTGAAACTTGATGGGTCGTACACAGTCGATTGGTCATCAAGGGGTCAACATGCCCCGATTGGGCTCGACTCTTGTATGCCAATCGCGTGAGGACCGATTCTCGATGGTCTTGGGACCGTGGCTACTGAGTGGCTGGGCCATCTTCTATAGCACTAATCACAATGCAGGGCTCATGGCCTTCTTCTTTAGGATTTGTCATCTAAAGAGGGTAGAAGGGATTCAGGTGAAGAGGGTCATTAGAGCTAGTTGCCCCGACAGCCTTGGAATTTGCAGACCTCTACCACGTTTAGCTTTGAGGTTTTGATGGACCTTTTGTCAAAACTGTGATCAAGACTGCGGCTAGTCAGGTCTTATTGCACAAGAGAGAGTTGTCTCCATTAGGTGTGGCAAAGGATGAGGGCCAAGAACTAGAGTCATCATCAGGTCTTTGCCCGGAGCTTTTTTATGGGCTCTGAGGACATGACTGAAATGACAAGGCTGGTTAAGGATGATACTCTTAGGGAAGGTCTTCGAGTAGCTCGAAGTGGGGGCAGAGGAGGGGGGGGGGGGGGGGGCAAGTAAGAGTAAGGTCGACTCGTGAGGAGGCCTGAATAGAGGGTGAGGGGTTGTCTATGATGGCTACGCATGCGTGCCCCTTGAAGAAGGGTCATGGGTGACTTGGAGCTCAGCCCGAGCTCGAACAAGTGGCCTGGCCTTAGGAGACCGAGAGTTGCAAAATATCTGTAAGAGAACAGGTGGAGGCCTGCCCCTTATAGGGTGCGCTTGTGTGTGTTGAATAGGAGGACGAGAAGGTTGTCTCCTGTGTACATGGGTTGGCACAATGATGGCATTGCCCCAAGTGGTGGGATGCATGTGAGCAACATGTGCAGGACCTGGCTTTGAAAGGTATGATCCTGGACGCTGACTCGAGGCAACATAAGGGTTGCCTTGAGGTGTGGCTCGAGTGGATGACCCACGAGCCTTATGGTGTTTGTAAGAGATGGTGGCCTCATGGTCTTCGCCTCTATGTGTCGAGCCTCTAGGGATAGAGACTCGTGGTGGTGCAGGAATGTGGGGGGTAGCCTTGCGGCGACCCACAGAAGCAATGACAACTTGCTTGCCTTTTATAGAGAGGGACTGGGCAGCCTTTTGGCGTACCTCGACAAAACGATCAACAAGTGAGTTACCGATGGCAGGGTGTATGCTGTGTGTGGCACTAGATGTGCTGACAATGTAGGGGGCCTTGGTGGAGGTTCCACCAAGGCTAGGAGATGGGGAGTGAGGGACCTTTAAGTCTTTGCTCAATAAGAAGGTTGGGAATGAAGTTGGAGGAACTTGTTCCTTGGGGACACTCCCGAATGCAGGGATAAGAAAATCCCTGATCAGGATGAATGGGTTAAAGAACCCACAATCCATAAGTGATATGTGAAAAATAGAAAGGAGAAACTTGCCAAACAAGTACGATCCGACGAAGGGTTAGTAAGTCCCCAGTGGAGTCGCCATGCCGGTTAGGTGCCTCGATCTCGCTCTCCAGATCAGAATGATCGGGCGGCACGAATCTCAGGTTTCAAGGAGACCCGAGACTTTGAGATCGCTCTCTCAGGAACCTCGTTCAAGAACAAGGGTAGGTATTACCAACTGATGAGAGAGGAATTTACGGTGGATTCGGGACTTACTCAGGCTGGCTCGCATGGGCACCCTCTAAGATCACGAAGAAATCCCCCAGTAGTAAAACTTGTTCGGAATAGCATCCCTTATCTTGTATTCTCATATTTTCTGTAATCACACACATATGGAAAATGTTATAAGACAGGTCGGTCTACGGACATCACCTTTCCTTTTTGATGAACATACGCGGGTGTGCACATCCAAAAAGAGGAAGAGAAGAATGATGGGGGAGAAAAGAATTTGACCTGGCTGGGAGCTCAACACAGTGACTAAGCTGGTAGGTAATTGACCTGGCGTGGCAGTAAAAAGGGCTCGATAAGTTAGACCGGCTCAACAAAATTACTACTAGATGACAGTACTAATACTGATCAGCTAGACGCGGTGGTTTGTCTATCGTTACAATAAAGTGGGCATAGTAACTCTGACTGGCACAACAACATTACTGTTAAACGACAGGACTACCATGGGAGGCTAATCTCGACCCCTTTTAATCAAACGAAGGAATAACATAAAAGATAGAGATCATAGAGAAAGAATAAGAAATAAGATAATAGAAGAAGAAGAGAATAGAAAGAATAGAAGAGAAGGAAGGGAGAGAAAGAAAGAACACATGCAACAATAGGCTAGTGCTGACTGCGTCAGAAGAAAAGAAAGAGAGAAGCACACGTGGCGATAGGTTAGCGTCGATTGTGGAGGGAGAAGCAACACAAGAAGGCACGTGTAGTGCTAAACCTTCACCGACTGTCTAAAACAAGGAAGAGAGAGAGGACACAGATGGCGCTGGATATCACCGGCTGTGTTAGAAGAAGAGGAGGAAGATAACACAGGCGGTGCATGGCATCACCGGCTGAGTTAGAAGCAGAGGAGCAAGAGGACACAGGTGGCACTGGGTATTGCCGACTGTGTTGGAAGGAGAGGAGAAAGACGACACAGGCGACACTAGGCATCACTGACTGTATTAGGAAGGAGATTAAAAGGAGGACACAGACGGTGCCAGGCATCGTCGGCTGTGTTAAGAAAAAAGGAGAGAGATGACACCGGAGGTGTTGGGCATCGCCGGTTGTGTTAGAAAAACAGGAGATAGAAGACACAGGCAGCGTTGGGCATCACCGGTTGTGTTAGGAAAAGAGGAGAGAGAGGACACAAGCGGTGCTGAACATCATCGGTAGTGTAAGAAAAAAAGGAGAGAGAGGACACATACGGCACTAGGCATCACCAGTTGTGTTAGAAGAAGAGGAAAAAGAGGACATAGTGGCGCTAGGCATTGTTGGCTGTGTTAGAAGAAGAGGAAAAAGAGGACACACGTGGCGTTGAGCATCGCCTGCTGTGTTAGAAGAAGACAAAGAGGACACATGTGGCGTTGGGCATCGCCGGTTGTGTTGGAAGGAGAGGAGAAGGAGGGATAAAGATGAGAAGAAGATAAAGAAAGAGAGATAGAGATAAAAAGAAGAGAGAGAAAGAGAGATAGAGATGAGATGTAGAGAGGGGAAGAGAGATAGCGATGAGACGAAGAGAGAGAAAGAGAGTTAGAGATGAGAAGAAGACAGAGAAAGAGATAGAGACGAGAAGAAGAGAGGAGAAAGAAAGAGGGAAGGAGAGAGAAAATTACCTTATCGAGAGGTACCGACCCTTTTCTTCTCTCTCCTTTCTCTCTCTCCAAGACACATGCATGAACTCAAATAGAAATTGAAACTTTATTGATTGATTGAAGAAATGAACCGGGGATCCTTTATAATTTGGTTTAGCATGTTTATATAGAATTAGACCGAAACATGGTTGGATGCCCAAAAAATATCTAAAATTGAAGATAATTACAGTTTAATTGAATTAAAAAAAATTCTAAAAATGGGTGCAAAAGGATTGTTTTGCCCCTGCCTAACAATGTGTGGAATTTCATAACAGTCCCTACTGCTGCCCGTGAACTTGTGTGATCTTCCATGAATGATCCAGGGTTATTCTGATGCCTGTTTGATCGAAAGATAATTGTTTTCTTATAGGGCTCGGAATGATAAACGATTTGATAGCAACATTGAGACATGGATCATGTTTTAAAGCCATGATCAAGAAACGTGAAATTTGCTTGATTCTTGAAAACTCTGAATCGATTATGTGCTCATTCCTTGATGTTTTTCTTCAATTTCTTCGTTGAATCACACTGAGCATGCCGTCACGATCACGTTGCAACACCACAGCTCAAAGTTGTGTCCGGATGAAGATTTTGTCGTCATGAGTGTTTGGTTGGAATCTTGAAATCCGGCGATTGGAATTTACAGTAGCTTCGATGCCTTCATGTAAAAACTCCAACCATTCATCATACGCAGGGTTCGTACCAGAGATGGCCATGGACCATACGAACATAATGCAATTGATTTTGTGTTGATTGGGTATACGAGCGTCGTGATTTGGCCATCAGAGTGAGGCGTGCTGCTGTTAAATTTTTGCAACTTTCTTCACAACTTCTCTCTAGTTTTTTTCCCTGCTCGGGCATCTTCATGGGGCGTACTACATATCGAAACGTTCATTTTGATAAGATGAACACACTCACCAAATTTGAGCACGATCCGACTCGGATCGAGTGATATATGAGCCCCGAACGTCACTGCCCATGATTGTGAAAAAACCACCTTTAATGGTGTTTTGGTGCAAGGTGGCCACATAGGAATATGTGCGGCCTACCCCTTTTTGATATTTTACCCATAACGTTTTCCTGGAGTGTTCGATTAAGTCGAAACTTGACCTATAACGGTTTTAGACTGTGTCGGATCTAATGATAGTGGTCCCCACAGCTGTTTGATGCCTCAAAAATATAGTTCCAGTTACAGGGTCCATCTCAGGGTGCTAGAGGCTAATTTTTCCAAAATTGTTTCCTTGTGTTCACTGCCTTAGACAAGTCCGATCGGGATGAAACTTGGCAAGAGCCTTTTGGAGTGCTGATGAAGGTCTTCACCAATTTTGAGGTTATTCCGAGACTGTTGAAATTTTCACTGTTTTGTAGGCTTTATTAATCTGCTTCCTCTTTATTTTGCACTAGGGACCAAGGTACTAAAAAATGCGTTCAAACACTCTTCTATTTTCCTTCTCTCTTCTATCTCTCTTTTCCTCTCTACTTTTCTTCCTTCTTCTCTCTCACTATTCTTCTCTTACTCCTTCTCTTCTCTTTTTTTTCTCCCTCTCTTTCTTCTCTCTCTTCTTTCTTCTTCCTCTCTCATTTAACTAATGGACAGGTTAAGTCTAGCACTATCATGATAATCTTGTCATCGAGCAGTTTAGCCTCCGTTCTGGTTTGAGTTACCGTGCCCGTCTTGCTGCCATGTCAGACTAGCCATCGTGTCAGGCTCGTTGGTGTTAGTTCTATTGTCGACTAGTTAAGCCGTCGTGCTGGTTTGAGTTACCATGCTCATCTTGCTATAATGAAAAATCAGTCACTGTACTAGTTTAGCCACTGTATCAATCTAGCCAGTTTGTCAAATTTCTCTTTCTTCTCTTCTTTTTCCTCCATTATATTTCTTCTTTCTCCATTTATCATCCCAATCTTCATCTCATTATTCTTCCCTTCTTCTGGTGAATGCGCACGCTTGTGTGCATTTACCCAAAGACAAGGTGGGGTCCCTCAGCCCACTCGTCTTGTAAATTAACCGTGTGCATGTGATTGCAGAAACAGGAGAGAACAGGTCAAGGGAGGCGATTTCGAACTAGTTGTAGGACTGGGGGGCTTTCCGCTATGATCTAAAAGGGAGCTCGTGCAAGTTAGCCCGAGTGAGTCATGGACTCAGGTGAGGTGTGACCCACCTCACATCAAATTTCTCTCTCACCGGTTGGTGTACCTGCCCTTGTTTCCTAACAAGGTTCCCAAGAGAGCAGTCTCAAGTCCTGGGTTCTCCTTGAAACTCGAGACACATGCCACTAGGTTATCTCGAGTTGGGAGTGAGATCAAGGCATCTAACCAGCTTGACGACTCCACTGGGGACACATTACCCCATCGTCGGATCGTCCTTGTTTGGTCTATCTCTCCTATTATTTCTGTTGATTGTTCGCACATGGTTTCAAGGTTGTCTAATCCATTTATTCGGATCGGGGACTTTTTGATCCCCGCATTCGTGACTTCCCCTCTAGAACAGGTTCCTTGAACTTTATTCCCGACTTTTCTTCTAAGTAAAGACCCAGTGTCTAGCTCCAAGGTCTTAACCTGGATTGGAGTGAGAAGGGATTTAAAGGTCCCTACCTCCCCATCTCCTAGCTTTAATGGAACTCCAACCAAAGCACTATGCATGGGTGGCACATCTACCCCCACTCATAGCATGCACCCTAATACTGGCAAGTCACTTGCCGGTCGTATTGCCGAGGTATGCCAAAAGGCTACCCAGTCCCTATCTTTAAAAGGCAAGAACATTGTCATTGCTCCTATGGGCCGTCGCAAGTATACCCCCCATATTCCTCCACCACCTCGGGTCTCTATGCTTAGAGGCTCGACACATCGAGGAGAAGACCCTGGGGCCTCCACCTCTCTTACATACACTAAGGCTCGTGGGTCGTCCGCTCAAGCCACACCTCGGAGAAACCCTCGTATTGTGTCAAGTCGGTGTCCAAAATTGAGCCTCCTCGGGCTAGGTTCTGTATACTTTGTGCATGAGTATCACACCACTCAGGACGATGTCGTTGTTACGCCAAGCCGAGTACACGGGAGACGACCTCCTTGTCCTCCCTCTTAGCACACACTAGCACACTCTGTAAGAGGCAGGCTCCCTCCAATTCCCTTATAGACAAGTGCTCGTGGTTCTTAGCCTCCTAAGGCCTGAACGGCTGTTCGAGCCTGAGTTGACTCCCAAGTTACCCGTGATCCATCTTCAAGGGGTGCACACGTGACGCCTTCTTGGACTACCGCTTGCTCCCGACTCAGACACCATCATGAGCTGATCCCTCTCTTGCTTGCCCCTTCTTTTCCGAGCGAGCGCCTCGAGCCTTGGTCCTCAAAGACCTTCTCAAGAGTACCATCCTGAGCCAACACCATCAGCTCTATCATGTCTCTGGAGCCCATAAGAGAGCTCGGGTCAAAGACTCGATGGGAGATCAAGGTTTTTGTCCTCCTCGGCCTAGGTTGACCCCAGTTCGTAGTCCACATCCATTACTTCATCTGATGGAGATGGCTCTTTCTTGCACAATAAAAGCCGGCCAGCCACAGTCCCGATAACAATTCTGGCGTGAGGTCCATCAAAGCCTCATAGCCAAGCGTAACAGGGTTTTGCAAATCCTGACCATGGAATCCACTCAAATAGTAGGGGCAGCCGGCTTTGATGACCCTCTTCACAAGAATCCCTTCTACTAACTTCAGATGACAGAGCTGGAAGAGGAGCTACGAAAATCCTGCATAGTGGTCAGCGTCGTGGAAAACGACCCAACCACCCAACAACCACGGTCCCAAGACCGTCGAGAACCAGTCCTCACACTGTCGGCTTATAAGACTCGAGTTCAGTTGGGGCATGCTGAGCCCTTACTGACCGATCTGCCATACATGCCCCTCCAAGCTCGAAAGCCTTCAACTACACCAGAGGCTAACCTCCTCGACGAAACCGTCAGCGTTAAAGTTGTGAACGAATCTAACAACTCCCAAGAAGAGTGCATGAATAGGTTTGAACACATGATGCACGCCATGATGGAGAAGATAGATTGCATGGAACAAATGCGACCTACAGCTAATGCCTCCCACCATGAGGCCAATTCCCATCCCCTGGGAGACGTAGCTTCAAAGAAGACTCCCTCGCTGGCCTCGCAAGACAGTTCTTTCCTTCGAATGGTTTCACAGGAAGACATTGACACCATGGTAACCCACAGCTTGAAGAACAGACAGATCCCGAAAATGCAGGGGACTTCACTTTACCAAAAGCCATACCCCTCCTACATTGATCAGGTTCCGTTTCCCTTGGATTACCAAAAGGGGAAGCTTCCCCTATTCTATGGTACAACATCCCCGTACCAGCATATCACGTATTTCCAAAGAGCATGTCGAGAGACAGCAGCTGATGGGAGACTCCTCCTCCGTTAGTTTGTGGAAACTCTTGATGGCCGGGTCTTTCAGTGGTATGCTCGACTTCCCCCAAATTCAATACACACTGGGGAAGAGATGGAACAACTGTCCTATCAACTCTTCTATGAGGTTCAAAGAGACATTCAAACTGTTGAGCTTCTCACCCTGACCCAAGAGTCGGACGACCTTGTGGAACAATTCATAGCCAGGTGGAGGGATTTGCCTGCTTACCATGCCAATTTTATGTCAAAGAAAGAAGCACTCCGGACCTGTATATGAAACATGCGACCCGAGATTGGCCTACTTGTTGAGGCCTCCAATCCGACCTCCATGTCAGAGCTGATCTCTAAGTCAGATCGCATAGAATGCCTGTCATGCCACCATGGTGGGTCACATCAATAGTCCTCGATCTCAAGAAATAACCGGGGCAATGGTAATTCTCGGATCAATGCTCGGGGCAAGCAGCAGAAAAGAGTAATCAGTGTGGCCGTCATCGTTAGTGATTTGAAAAAGGCTGACCCTCAAAATTTGGACCTCTCCAAAGGGGTAGGCATAGCAAAGACGCAGACAGCACCTCAGGGAGGAATAGCAATAGTCATACAACTGGGTAGCCCTGCCTGCAAACCTTAATCGAAACAACTATTGTGTCAGGCATAAGAACAAGGTTTATTCTTTCAAAAAGGAATGGGTTCCTGCACTACTCTGACCATTGCTGGAGCAGAATATGATTGAGCTATCTGAGATCAAGCTTCCTGATCAAGCTGGTCTCGATACGCATGCAAACTACTGCACTTATCATCGGAGGATAAGCCACCCCAAAGAGGAAAGTTACACTCTCAAAGACTTCATTGAGGCTCTGATCCAAAAGGGTCAAATAAAGCTCAAAGAACTTAAGGAAGCATTCGGAGCAGTTGAGGCCTCCCATGCAGTGACAGTATAGGAGGAAGACAAAGGCCTGCGCTCTTTCGATGAGCTGCCATCATATCTCCTTCAGGCTCTGTTCAGTAACAAGGACTCGTCACACCAAATCCGGTGAGGCTGCCCAGGCACCTTGCTCAGGGAACTGAGAATCACTGGTGCCCATACCACCAGCTATGGGGCCACGAGCAGAGCGAATGCTATGGGTTCGAAGCTGTGGTTGAGAAGAAAGTGCGAAGAGGTCACATTGCTTACGCAGTTATAAAAGAACACCCACAAGTCAGTACTCCAATCTATGAGAGTGTTTCAGTGTAAGATTCCCGTGTTGATGCCTTTGATCTCGCTAAAACTTTGACTTCCTAGCCATGGAGAGTCTATCACGGGCGGAGCAGACTCAAGTCCTCAAAGTGAGAAGCAATTTGTCAAGCTAGTGCTACTAACAAACCTACCAAGATGGATCAAGCACCTCCAAATGGAACCCGGAGGAGACGGGAGCCAAGGCCTACTCGTCGGAAGATCAAGATTCCTCAACCACCGGTCGAGCAAGAATTTCTCAAGCCTCTTCCTCCAATGCCGACCTTACAAGACTTCATCCTCGACACGTTCGTCCTTACTCCATCATCTCATCAGAAGGATATCCCTGGGCCATGTTTTACTCGGCGCACGTTCAATAAGGGTGACAATGTTAAAAGCACCCCCCAACGATCTAAACAAGGGAAAAGCCCAAAAAATCCCCTGCACATGCCCAACTCCGATGAGGGGGAAGACCTTAAAGGTCCCCCCTTCCTCTTCTTCCGCTTCTTCTTCTTCTCCTTCCTTTTCTATATCTATTGCAGGTACAATTCGAGAATGTCAAGACATCGAGGCCCTTGACAGAGAACTCGAGGGAACAAATAACAGCAAGTCTTTGTTGCACCGGAGGCGGCTGACAAAGACTCTAGCCCAAGCTGCCAGATTCTTAACAGTTTGCTAATGCCCTAGCGGCCCAAGCCAAAGCAGAGCCATCTTCTTCCACTGAGAATCACAAGAGGTCGAAGCTGAAGACACCCCAGTGGCCTTTTGAGCCTGACTTTGAGTAGAGGCTGAGGTAATCAAGAGAATAGAGTTTTTATTCTCAAGAAGTCAGTCACATGGTGCAGATCTCGGAAGCATCGCCCAGCACGGGGTAAATGAACCTGAGATCAGGGAAGACGCTGCAACCTCCACCTCAGAGGCCAAAGGTTCGGAAGTTTCCCAATCCACCACTCCTTCCTCGCCCAAATACCCCAGACAATCCACCCATCCTCAAGTTCCTTAGGACACTTCTGGTCTCATACACCCAACTCCTTCCTCGCTCAAATACCCCAGACAATCCACCCATCCCAAGTTCCCTGGGATCCCTCTGGTTCCATACACCTAACCACCTCCTAAGCCTCAACCCCAGACCTCCACTTAGCTGAAACAAATCCATGTCACCCAATCCTCCAATAGAAGAAGAGCCCTCAAGCATGGTGATCAATGAAGTACCAAAATTTTATGGAGACGAGATTGCGCAGCTTAAGGCCACATTGAGGCAGTTACAAGCTGAGATGAGATCAAAAGATGAAATGATAGGAACTTCGTGGCAAGATTTATTGGTGTCTCGTAAGCTTGAGTGTACCCCCTCAGGGCACCAAACCTTCTTTACCGCCCCTCAAGCGCCGTATCCGGTCATCGAAACAGCACCATCAGAAGAAAGGGTACTCCCACCCTCACCTCCCTCATTTCCAGTCTCATCGCCATCAGGTCAGGTTGGGAATGAAGAATTAGTGAAAGGCATAGTAGCTGAAGCATTGAAAAAGTATAGTATCCCAGCGATGGAAGAGTTGAATCGCTATCAAAAGCCTTACCTAGCGTATGTTGACCAAACTCCATTTCCACCAGGCTATCAAAGACTCGACTTCCCCAAGTTTGATGGTACTGGCTCATCGCAGCAACACATAGCCCATTTCATTACAGCCTATGGCAATATGGCGAACAATGACCACCTACTGCTTCGGCAATTTGTGGGAACCCTTACAGGAGTAGCATTCAAATAATACTCTCAGTTACTACCAGGGTCAATCTCATCATGAGTACAAATGGAGGAAGAGTTCCTTAAGCGCTTATGGGACATAGAAAGGAAAGTGCAACTCGTTGAACTCCTTGAGGTGAAACAAAAGCCACACGATCTAGTGATCGAGTACATTGAAAGGTGGCACAATCTGGCCACATCAATAGGTAAGCCTCAAGAGATAGAGTACTGCATAGACGAGATGCACCCAGAATTGGCTTGTTATGTCACTTCCTCATGATTGTCAACAAGGCAATACAAATTGAATGCTTGCTCAAGCATCATGGATATATATCTTGGCCCTTCGCATCCGGTAAAGATGATGATCAATTATCAACTGCCATAACAAATGCCATGCACTCCTCAAGCCAAGGCCAAGACGAGGATTACTCCTTTGACAAGTGTATGATCCTCAAGTTGCTTAAGAGTCTCTTATCAGAGGGGATGATTGAACTACCCATGCCAAAAAGATCAAGGGAACATGGAAGAAAAAGCAAGCCCAATTACTGCCAATATCATAGGACTTGGTCATAGCACTGAGGAGTGTCGTTTCGCCAAGGACATCATCCAAAACTTCATAGACATGGGAAAATTAAACTTGGGGCCTGATACTACGCGTGATTCAGTGCTACACACAGTCTAAGCTATATGACCCTAAACTATAGCACACGTCCTAGTGGCACGATGTTAAACTGCACAACATACGGTTTCGAAGGCAAGACCTTAAACATGTCCTTCGGTCCAGGCGGATGACCTTAAAACACACCAAATTGATGGTCACGATGGCATGACCTTAAACACGCCTCCCCAAATAAACAAAAAAAAAAAAAGAAGACGGACATGACAAAAACCCATAAGGGCGTCATAAGTAAAAATGAAAAAAAAAAAAAACAAAACAAAACAAAGAAAGGAGAAAAAGAAAAAAAGACAGACATGGTGTGCACCATAAAGGTCATTGGTTAGGTGCCTTGATCTTACCCTCTAGACCTAGATGATCTGGCAGTACACATCTCGGGTTTTGGGGGAACTTGAGACTTTGAGATCGCTTTCTCGGGAACCTCGCTCAGGAGCGAGGGCAGGTATACCAACTGATGAGAGAGGAATTTAAGGTGGGTTTGAGACTTACTCGGGGTGGCTAGCGTGGCCACCCTCTTAGATCACAAAGATAGCCACCCAGTTATAAAATTGGTTCGGAATTGCCTCCCTTGGCCTATAATCTCCCGTTTCTGTAATCACACACACATGATTAATTTACAAGATAAGTGGGTCAAGTGACCCCTCTTTGTCTTTGGGCGAATGCACGTAGTGATGCACATTCAAAAGAAGAAATAGGGGAAGGGATTAGATGAAAGAAGAAGAAAGAGATAGAATAGAAGAATGGGGAAGATAATAATTTGACTACGTGACTGGACTAACACAATAGCTAGAACGGCAATGAACTTTCGCTGTCCCTGACAGAGGAGAGAAGAGGAAAGAAAAAAAATAGACGACGATGAGCTTTCGCCGTCCATGACACAAGAATTAGAAGAGAGAGAAAACATGGAAGGCGATGAGCTTCCATCGTCCATGACACATGAGAGTAAGAGAGATAAATCATGGACGACGATGAGCTTCCACCATCCATGACACAAGAATTGAAGGAGAGAGAAAACATGGACGATAATGAGCTTCTGTCGTCCATGACACAGGGGAATAAGATGAACTTTGATGGGGGACCAGGCCCGGAGTTAAGGCCCAGATCACTGTTTAGGTCCTCGAAACAAGAATACATCATGTCAAGCGACAAGCTCTGTCGTGCATGAGCAGAGAGAGGGAAGAGAGAGAACAAGGAGAGAAGGAAAGTGAATAAGAAAGAAAGGAAAGACAAAAGAGGGAAGGAAAGTGGATAAAGAAGATTAGAGAAGAAAAAGGAGAGAGAGATATAGATGAGAGGAGAGAGAAAGAGAGATAAAGATGAAGAGAGAGAAAGGGATAAATGAGAAGAGGAGAGAGATGAGAGGAGGAGAGAAAGAGAGAGATGAGAGAAGGACAAAAAGAGAGAGTTGAGAGGGGAAAAGAGACAGAGAGATGAGAGGAGAGAGAAAATTACCTTCACCAAAAGGTACCAGACTTTTTCTACTCTACCCTCTCTCTCTCCAAGACGTACCCCCAATTTGAACATGAAAACTCTCAAATTTTATTGATGAGTATTAAAAAATCAAGGGTCTTATAACAATTGTATTTAACATATACTTATAGAATTGGGCCCAAACACGAGTGTACGCCCAAAAACTACCTAAATTGATGATAATTACAATTTAATTGAATTAAAAGAAATTCTAAAATTGGGTACAAAAGGACTGTTTTGGCCCTGCCCAACAATATGTGAAATTTCAAAACAGTCCTTGCTGCTGCCCTAGAACTTGTGTGATCTTTCATGGATGACTTTGGGCAGCTCTAGCGTCCGTTTGGCCGAAAGATGATTTCTTTCTTGTCAGGCTCAGCATGACGATCGATTTGATGCCAGCTTCGAGCTATGGATCACTTTTTTAGACCATGATCATGCGACAAAAAATTTACATAGATCTTGAAAACTTCTAATCAATAGTGTGCTTGTTCGTTGATGTTTTTCTTTGATTTCTTTGCTTGCACTGAGAGTGCCGTCATGATGACATAGCAATAAATGCAGCTCGATTTCATGTCGGAACGAAGATTTTGTTGCCTTGGGTTTTTGCAGAAATTTGAAAATCTAGCAGTCGAAATCTGCAGCAGCTTTGATGCCTTAGTGTGCTGAATCCAACAATTCATCATACGCGGGGTTTGGACCCGAGATAGCCTCGGACTTTATGTACATAATGCAATTGGTTTCTCATTGATCGGGTATGTTAGCGCCGTGATATGATCGCTTGAGAGAGGCATGCTGCTGCTAAATTTTCTGCAACTATCTTCACGAATCATCAACTTCTCTCTAGCTTTTCTCCCTGTTCAGGTATCATCATGGGTCGTGCCACATAAAATGCTTGTCTTGATAAGATGAACACGCTCACCAAATTTGAGAGTGATTTGAATTAGAACGAGTGAGATACGGGCCTTTGAAGTTGCTACTCGGGATTGTGCACACCAGCTTCCTTTAATGGAGATTGGTGCAAGGAGGCCGCACAGGAATAGCGTGTGGCCTACCCCTTTTTAATGTTTTACCCATAACATTGTCCAAAAATGTCTGATTAAGTCCAAACTTGACCCATAAGGGTGTTCGATCGTGCCGGATCCGATGGTGGTCATTCCATAGCTGTTCGAAATTGTTTCTTTATTTGCGCTGCCTAGACATGTCAGGTTGAGATGATACTTGGTAGGTGGCCTTTCGAAGTGCTAAGGACGATTCTGACCTGTTCTAGGGAAATTCTGAGACAGTCGGGAATTCCACTGTATGTTAAGGCTTTATTGATTGGCTTCTCTTTTATTTTGCATGGGGACTCAAGGTGATGAAAAATGTGTTTAAACAACCACCATGGGCAAAATATGTGAAACGAAAAAAAAAAGATGGGCATAGTGAAAACCCACAAGGGCACTATGGGCAAGAGTGTCAAAATAAAAGGGATGTGATGAAAACCTTTCGGGGCACTCACGCTCAAATGATAGGCGTGTTGACCTTACTTTATGGGTCATCACGACCTTACTTTATGGGTCATCACGAGTACAAATGTCTCATGTCCCTGTGGTAAGATGTTAAACTGCACGACATATAGTCCATTCGCACGACTATAAACTGCTTCCCGTTCTTACATGTCTCCATGGGGTTACGGCATGACACCCTCCTACACATCCCCTACTACATCCTTCTTCACATGCCCCCGGTGAAAGGACACCACCCCTTCGAGGTGTCCTCCCAAATCGAGGCGCACCACAGCTCTAACTGTAAGGCTTCAAAGCAGAGCATGCAACCGCCTCATCTAGAAACAGGCGTACCACAGTTCTAGCTGTGAGATTCCAAAGCATGCGACCCCCTCTACGAAAGCTATATCTCAAGGAGGTGTACCACAGTTCCGGCTATGAGGCTTCGAAGCAAAAGCATGCAACTGCCTCATCGACAAACAGGCATACCACAGTTCTAACTATGAGATTCTAAAGCATTCGACCGCCTCTACCAAAGTTATATCCCAAGAAGGTGTACCATTGTTCCAACTGTGAGGCTTCAAAGCAAAAGCATGCAACCACCTCATCGACAAAGAGGCGTACCACAGTTCTAGTTGTGAGATTCCAAAGCATGTGACTGCCTCTACCAAAGAAATATCCCAAGGAGGTGTACCCCAGTTTCGACTGTGAGGCTTCGAAGCAAAATCACGCAACCGCCACATCGATAAAGAGGCGTACCACAATTCTAACTTTGAGATTCCAAAGCAAGCGACTGCCACCACAATGTTATATACCAAAGCGGTGTGCCGAAGTTCCGACCGTGTGACTCCATACAATTTTGCATGATAGGGCGTTTCACCATCTGGCTCCCATTTCCCCCAACTGAAATACAGTATTTGTAGCTCTTTAAAGCCTCCATCATGCACCTTAACTGCTCATGACCCCACTTCTTTTCATGCTTACCCCTACCTCTACAATGGTCTAAAGTAGGTGAAGACCTTAAACTTTCCCTCAACAGGTCCAACCAGGGTGAGGACTTTTAAAAGCACCCCTCGACCGTCTGTTTGGGGCAAGAGACCTTAAAAGACTTGTCCCCATGAGGTTCGGTTGATCGGGGCAGTAGCTCCCAAGCCTGAGTTTGAGGTCCTTCACAAACCGCCACTCGCACACATCTCTCACCCACATGTTCCACTCAATTGTCGTGTGTGTTCCTGCCTTACCACCACGTGTGTTCCTTACTGCTGGGTGTGCTCCTTCTTCACCGCCATCTATGCTTCACCAACGAGCATGCTACTGCCGAGCATGACTCACCACTGCGTAAACCACCACTGCCCATCCTAGTGCCGAGCATGTCACCACCGTGCATGCTAGCGTCGTGCATGCTACAGCTACCCTTGCTACTATTGTGTGTGCTACAACTGTCCATGCTATCAACGTGCATGTCCTTGTGTTAGGCCATGTTTCCGTCGTGTGTGTTCTACCACTATCCTTAGTGGAGTTACACCTGTGCCCCGGGCTGTCATCCCCAGTGGAGTTATGAGAAGGCCACTGCCCTTCATCCCCAAGGAGTCCAACTTCGCTCTAATTCCAAGGAGTCTGCATCACGACCATCCCTCATTTGGGCTCACTATATTCCCGGTGAGTCAGGGCATCTTTCGTAGCCTAATCCCCCATGGACTTTCCTCACTAGCAGTCCATGCTGCACGACCCTAAAATGCATAGCCATGGTTCTAGCTGCATGACCCTAAACTGCATAACCATGGTCCATACTGCATGAACCAAAACTGCATAGCCATGTTCCAAGCTATGTCACCTTAAACTGTAGTACACATTCTGACCACACAACATTAAACTGCTTTGCATAGGTCCCGGAGGTAAGACCTTAAACACACCCCCACACATATGCGCACACACCCTTTGCACATACCACCTTCACAACGTCCCAGTAAATCCATCATTATTCATCATTCCCTAGTAAGTCTTACATGTGCTCACAACGGTGAGCCATTCCTCTATCCATACTCACCGTCAGCTAGTGGGTCACCACTATCCACCTTCCATACTGACATCATTCATCTTTCATTGGCAGCCTCGTGATATCTCCCCAAAGTGTGTCAAACCACCACCATACTCAATCTATGGCATCCACAGATTGTCATCCATCACCATCATGGTCCAGTTGTATGGCCCTAAACTACAGTCACGTCCGAGCCGCATGACGTTAAAAGGTTTCGCACAGGTCCCAAAGGTATGACCCTAAAAGGGAACACCATGAGTAAAAATGATGGATGGGCATGGTCACGAAACCATGAGGAAGAGAGTTCCGTGAAAATAAAAACCCGGGCACAGTGAGAACCTGAAAAGGCACTGTGAGTAATAATGGAAAAGAAAAGGATGGGCGTGGCTACAAGGTCATGGGTAAAAAATCCCTAAATAAAAAGGGGGTTGGTGAAAACCATCTCTACGGCACCCCTTCCCAAGTCCAAGTGAAAACCCACAAAGGGAGCTTGGACCAAGAGAGATGGTTGATGCATCGCTCGTCTTCATAGGCAGCTTCAGCCAATACTCCAAAAGAAATCCTCGATACTAGAATCCCCTGACGTCGATATCCAAAAAGAAGAGGATTCAACATCACAATTATTGCCCAATAGGGCGAACAAACTTTAAAGGCATCCCTCATCATTAGAAATATCATCCAATAGGGTGAGCAGACTTTAAAAGCATCCCTCATCATAAAAAATATCATCCAATAGGGTGAGCAGACTTTAAAAGCATCCCTCATCATAAAGAATAACGTCCAATAGGGTGAGCATACTTAAAAAGCATCACTCAACTTCCTCTTTTCTCTCTCTCCTTTTTCATCTTCTATCTTTCTCTTTCCTTCCCTGTTTCTCCCTCTCTCTATCTCTTTCTTTCCTTGCCTCTCTTTCTCTTCTCTCTCTTGACAAGCACGGTAGTGATAGTGTTGTGCGACCTCTCTTTCTTTCTCTCTCTTCTTCTCTTCTTTTCTCTCTTAACGTGCACGGTAGTTGCAGCGTCATGCATGCCTCTCTTTCTCTCCTCTTCGTCTCTCTCTTCTTCTCTCTTGACATGCACGATAATGGCAGCGCTGTGCATGCCTCTCTTTCTATGTTATTCACTTCTTCTCCCTCTTAACTTGCACAGCAGTGGCAGTATCGTGTAGGCCCCTCTTTCTTTCTTTCTCTCTCTTTTTCTCTTTTTTTCTCTCTTAACGTGCACGATAGTGGCAACGCCATGCGTGTCTCTCTTTCTATGTTCTTCTCTTCCTCTCACACTTTGACATGCACGACAATGGTAGAGCCATGCAGGCCTCTCTTTCTTTCTTTCTCTCTCTTCTTCTCTTCTTTTCTCTCTTAACGTGCACAATAAAGGCAGCGTCGTGCATGCTTCTCTTTCTCTCCTCTTATTTTCTCTCTTCTTCTCTCTTAACATGTACGGTAGTGGTAGCGTAGTGCATGCGACTCTTTCTTTGTTCTTCTCTTCTTCTCCCTCTTGACATGCACGGCAGTGGCAGCACCGTGCATGCCCCTCTTTCTCTTCTTCTGTTTTTCTCTCTCTTGACATGCACGGTAGTGTCAGTGCCTTGTATGCCTCTCTTTCTCTCTTTATCTCTCTTTTTCTCTCCTTTCTATCTCTTCGTCTATCTCTCTTTTCTTCTCCTTGGTCTCTTTCTCCCTTCTTCAGTGGTGGGTGAACATGCAGCCCAGTCGACATCACTTCTTTAGTGCTGGGTGAATACATAGCCCAGTCAACATCCTTTCTTTAGTGCTAGGTGAACACATAGCCTAGTCGACATCCCTTTTTCAGTATTGGGTGAACATGTAGCCCAGTCGACATCCCTTCTTTAGTACAAGGTGAACACATAGCTCAGTTGACATCCCTTCTTCGGTGCTGGGTGAACACGTAACCTGGACAACGTCCTTCCTCAATACTGGGTGAACACATAACCTAGTCGACATCTCTTCTTCAAAGCTAAGTGAACACGTATTCCAGTCATTATCACAAGGCCAGCCCAGGTACCATCCGACAGGGTGAGGAATTTTAAAACTAATCCCTCCAAATCACAAAACAGTCCCTTGAGGGTGAGGACTTTGACAGGTTCCCTCAAATGCCTCTTCTCCCCCAAAGGCTCCACGATTGGACCTGCGACAAATGCATCCAGACGTCTGAGCATCCTGGTTACAGCGTTACCTGGATATCTCCTCAGCGTTCACGTGATCCTGTAGCCAGGAAGAAAAAAAGAAATAACGCTAAAGGAAATTTTCTTAATGTTGTCCTTCTCACTTCTCTCGAAGCACAACATTCGGTAGGGAAACCTGTTTGAAGACATTTTTCAGCACCTTGGGTCCTCGATGCGGAATAAAAGAGAAGCCGGTGAATAAAGGCCTGATTTACATTGGAATTCTCGACAGTCTCATAATTTTCCCAGAACGGGTGAAAATGTTCCAAAGGACTTCAAAAGTTCACTTGACAAGTTTCGTCACAATTTGACATATCTAAGGCAATGCAAACAAAGAAACAGTTTTGGAAAAATCGGTCTCTAGCACCTTGAAACGGACCCTATAACAGAAGGTCGAAAACCTCAAGCGGTCAAATTTCGACTTAAACAGACGTTCCACGATAAAGTTATGGGGAAAAGAATGAAAAATACGAGGTCGCATGCTATTCCTGTGCACCCTCCCTACACCAATATCCATTAACGGAGATTCATTTTCACAGTCACAAACAACAACTTTGGAGACTCTCCCTCATTTTGAGTCAAATCGACCCCAAATTTTGGGAGTGTGTTTGTATCGTCAAGAGGAGATTTTTGACATGTGGAGTGGCCCATGATGACACCTAGGTAAGGAAAACCACTAGAGAGAAGTTGGTGATTTGTGATCAAGTTTGCACGAAATTCAACAGTAGTGTGACCCACTTGAGCGGTCATATCACGACGCTTACGTACCCGATCGACGTGAAACCAATTGCATTACATGCATAAGGTCCAAGGCTATGTCTGGTCCGAACCATACGAATAGTTAGATTTGGCGTATAAAGGTGTTAAAGTTTCTACAGAATTTCGATCGTTGGAATCAAATTATGATAAAAAACCCAAAATTGTAAAATCGTCGTTCAGGCACAAAATCGAGCTGCATTTTCGCCACATGATCGTGGCAGCATTCTTAGTGCAATTCAGTGAAGAAACCAAGGAAATACATCAAGAAATGAACACAATATCGATATGAAGTTTACAAGTTTGTTACAAATTTCGAGTCACATGATCGTGGCTTAAAAACGTAATCCATGGTTTGAAGTTGGTACCAAATCGATCGTCATTCCGAGCCCAACGAGAAAAAAATCATCTTTTGGCCAAACGAGCACCGAAGCAACTTTGAATTGAACTTAAAAGATTACACACGTTTAAGGGCTACAACAGGGATTGTTTCAGAATTTTGTGTATTGTTGGGCAAGGGAAAAACTGTAAGTTTGCACCCATTTTTAGAATTTATTTTAATTCAAATATATTTTATTGTTTAGTAATTAGGGTAAATTTTTAATATCCACCTACGTTTTGGGCCCACATCTATATATATCATGTTATACCTCATTGTAACGAACCTTCAACTTTCGACCTTTAACCTTCAACTTGATGAATGAAATTTAGATTTTACATTGAGATGGTGGGCATGTCTCGGAGATAGAGAGAGGAGAGAGAGCAGAAAGAGCTCGATAACCGTAGGTCAAGGTACTTCTCTCTCCTCTTCTCTTCTCTCTCCTCTTTTTCTCTCTCTTTCTCTCTCTTCTCTTCTCTTCTTCTTTCTTTTTCTTTGATGTTTTTTTCTCTCTCTTCTTATCTATTAACATGTGTAATTATACCTATCTATCTTTCTCTCTCTATGTTTCTCTCTTTACCTTTCTCTCTCTTCTTCTCTATCCTGACATGCACGACAGTGGTAGTGTCGTGCATGCTTCTCTTTCTCTTTCTCTTTCTCTTTCTCCCTCTCCTTCTTCTTTCTCTCTCTTTCTTTTCCTTCCTTTCTCCCCTTTGCTTCTTTCTTTCTCTAGTCTGTTTCCCTCTGCTCTTTTTCTCTACTCTCTGCCTCTCTCTGCTCACTCTAAACATGCACGGCAATGGCAACGCTGTGCATGCTTCTCTTTGCCTCCTTCTCTTTCTTCTTGCCTCTCTTGGCATGCAGGGTAGTGGCAGCGTCTTGCATGCATTTCTCTCTTTCTATCTTCCTCTCTCTCTCGATTGAGATGCACGATAGTGGTAACGTCATGCATGCCTCCTTTTCCTCTCTTTCCTAATCTTCTTCTCTCTCTTTCCTAATCTCTTCCCTTTCTTTCCTAATTTCCCTCTTTCTTAATCTTCTTTCTTAAACTCGCTTTCTTTCTCTCTCTACTTTCCTTTCTTCTCTTTCTTTCCTAAACTCACTCTCTTTCTTTCTCTCTCTATATTACTCTCTTCTCTCTCTTCATTTCTTCTCTCTTCTCTTTTTATCTCCCTCTACTTTCCTTTCTATCTCTCTTTTCTTTCTTAATCCCTCTCTCTCTTTCTTCTTGTCTTTCTCTCTACTCCCTCCCCTTCTCTCTTCCTTCCTTCCTCTTCTTCACTCTCTGCATATCTTTCTCTCTCTATTCTTTCCTTTCTCTCTCCTCCCCAGTTATGCACGATGGTACACATCGATGAGCATGACATTCTCCTTCTCTTTTGATCTCCTGGAATGAACACAGTGAGCTAGGCTCTAACCCGAGTGGCGGGCCGGGCCTTTGTCTAAGTTCTTCCTACCGCATGTTGTGCATAGTGATTCTCATCGCCGCGCATGACATTTCTTCTCTTATCCTCTAACAAAGGCACATAGTCGGGACCTTTCCTAAGTTGCGAGCCGGGTCATTTCTTAGTCTCTTTTGACGCGCACGACAATGATTATAGTCGAGCGTGTCCCATCTTTTCTCGCTCCACTCTCTTTCTCTCTTCTATTCTTTTCCCTTCTCTTCTTCCCTTCTTCTTCTCCTCCCTTCTCTTCTCTCCTTCTTTTTCTCTCTTCTCTTCGCTTCTCTTCTCTTCTCTTCTCTTCTCTTCTCTTCTTCTTCTCTTCTCTTCTTCTCTTCTTCTTCTTCTCTCTTCCCTTCTCTTCTTCTCTTCTTCTTCTTCGCTCTTCTATTCTCTTCTCTTCTCTTCTTCTCCGCTCTTACATTCTCTTCTCTTATCTTCTTCTCTTCTTCTTCTCCTCCGTTCTCATCTCTTCTTCTTTTATCTCTTCTCTTCTTCTCTTTTTCTTCTCCTCCCTTCTCATCTCTTCTTCTTTGCTCTCTTCTCTTCACTACTTCTTCTCTCTCTTCTGTCTTCTCTTTTAATCTCTCTTCTTTTTCTCTCTTCTATCTTCTCTCTTATCTTTCCACTTTTGTTTTCATCTCTCTTATATCTCCTCTCTCTCTTCTCTTCTCTTCTCTTTTTCTCTTCTTCTATCTCTCTTACCCTCTCTGTTTTTCTTCCTTCTTCTTTCTCACTATTCTTATCTTACTCCTTCTGTTCCCTTTTTTTCTCGCTCTCTTTCTTCTTTCTCTTCTTTCTTATTTCTCTCTCGTTTGATCAAGGGACAGGTTAAGGCTAGCACTAACATGGTAGTCTTGTCGTCGAGCAGTTTAGCTGTTGTACTGGTTTGAGTTACCATGCCCGTCTTGCTACCACGTTAGACTAGCCAACGTGTCAGGCTGGTTGGTGATGGTTCTGTCGTCGAGTAGTTAAGTTGTCGTGCCGGTCTGAGTTACCGTGCCTATCTTACTATCACGCAAAATTAGTTACTGTACTGGTCTAGCCATTGTGTCAGTCTAGCCACTTTATCAAAAATCTCTTTCTTCTCTTCTCTTTCCTCTATTGTAATGCTTCTTTCTCCTTATCACCCTAATCTTCATCTCATTATTCTTCCCTTTCTTCTGTTGAATGCGTATGCCTGTGTGCATTCATCCAAAGACAAGGTGGGGTCCCTCAACCCACTTCTCTTGTAAATTAACCGTGTGCATGTGATTTCAGAAACATGAGAGTATAGGTCAAGGGAGGTGATTTCGAACCAGTTGTAGAACTGAGGGGCTTTCCGTCGTGATCTAAGAGGGCGCCCGTGTGAGTTAGCCCGAGTGAGTCACAGACCCAGGTGAGGTGTGTTCCACCTCACATCAAATTCCTCTCTCACCAGTTGGTGTACCTACCCTTGTTTCTTATCAAGGTTCCCAAGAGAGCAATCTCAAGTCTCGGGTTCTCCTTGAAACCCGAGACACATGCCACCAAGTCATCCCGACTCGTGGGCGAGATCGAGGCATCTAACCAGGACATGGTTACAAAACCATGAGTAAGAGTGTACCGTAAATAAAATTTGGCACGGTGAAAACCCGAAAGGGCACCATAAGTAAAAATGGAAAGAAAGGAAGACATGGCTGTCAGGTCATGGGCAAAAGATCCTAAATAAAAAGGAGGTTGGTGAAAACAGTCTCTCTTGCACCGCTTCCCCTGTCCAAGTGAAAACTCGAAAGGGCGCTCTGACCAACAAGCAGGTTGATGCAATGTTCGCCACTATAGATCAAATGGGGTGTAGATGTTAAAATCATCCCTTCAAATCCAACACAAGCAAAAAACTGTCAAATCATATCAATACCTGCCCACAACAACTAGGGTGAAGCTAACCGAGGCCGCCTCACCAGAATCCCTCCTTTGTCAGACCAAACATTCGGGATATGCCATCAAAACTCCTGACTCGGCAGGACGGAGCCAACAGAGGTACCCTGCTTATTAAAGCAAACTTGGTGTAGTAGCAAACAATGCCACCAACAAGTCCAATGAGGGTGAAGACTTTAAAAGCATCTTATACGTCCGACATGGGTGAGGACTTAAAACACATCCCTTAAAAGTCTCCACGTCTCGGGTAAGCTAACAAAACCCCTAGCCGTCTTAAAGTGCCTTGATCAACCCTACGGGAAGCAGCTTTGCACGAGTATCCCTTTGACGTTCGTGTGATCCGGTGATCATGGAGCAAACTGAAGTAAGAGGAAAAATTTTATTTCGAATGTTGTACTTCTCACTTCTCTTGAAGCACAACATTCGGTGGGCAAGCTGTTTGAGGTCAATTTTCAGCACTTATATCCCCGATGTTAATAAGGAGAGAGTAGTTCGCGACCTAGGGCCATAGGTGCCAAAATGCGTGTGGACTACGGAAGCCGTCAGATAATAAGGACTGATCTGAAGTGAAAATTCCATCAGTCTTAGGATGGCTCGAGAAAATGCAAGAACTTGGCCAAGGGTTTCCTAAGAACACCTGCCAAGTTTCGTCACAATTCGACGAGTTTTGGGCAGTATAGACGTGTTTACGACAAAAAATTGGACAGACCTTCCGACAAAGATTCTCAGATCTTGACACCTTAAACTAATGAAAAAGATGTGATAGAGAAATTCGGACAAATCAGATTCATATTGAGGCCAGATCTGCTTGGAAACGAGCATATCTGCTCACAAATCTGTGGCAGAGACAACAGGAATCTTGGGTTTCAAGGGAGATCTAGGACATTTTGAGATCGCTCTCTCAAGAACCTCGTTCGAGAACAAAGGCAGGTATTACCAAAAGATGAGAGAGGAATTTAAGGTGGGTTCGGGACTTACTCGAGCTGGCTCGCGTGCATGCCCTCCTAGATCATGAAGAAAGCCCCTCAATAATAAAACTGGTTCAGAATCTCCTTCATTGGTTTGTATTCTTATTGTTTTCTGTAATCACACACATATAGCAAAGGTTCTAAGACAGGTAGGTGAGACCTCATCCTTTTCCTCTCTGATGAGCGTACACAAGCATGCGCATTCAAAAAGAAGCAGAGAAAAATAAGACAAGAAAGATGGGGGAGAGAAGATTTCGAATGAGCAGGATGATCAAAGTGATGACTAAGCTGGTGAATAATTACCCTGACGTGGTAGCAAAAAGGGCTCGTTAACTAAAACCGGCTCACAAAATTACTACTAGACGTCATTACCAGTACCGACTAGCTAGGCATGATGGTTAGTCTGTCATGGCAACAAAGCGAGCCAAGTAATCTTGACAGAACAACAATACGACTAGATGACATGACTACCATGAGAGGCTAACCTCAATCCCTCTTAGTCGAATGAAAGAATAACAGAATGATGATTATGTGGAAAGAATAAGAAATGAAATAAGAGAAGAAGGGAATAGAAGGAAGGAGGGAGAAGAACGGAAGAGAACAGTATGAAAGGTGAGAGAATAAAAGGATGAGAGGGAAGGGAGACACAGTCGGCACTAGGCATTGCCGACTGTGTTAGAAGGACGAGAGAGAAAATGCAATCGGTGCTAGGCTTCACTGACTGTATTATACAGAGAAGAAGAGAGAGAAGATGCAGTCGGTGCTAGGCTTTGCCAACTGTGTCAGAAGAAGAGAAAGAAAATGTGGTCAACGCTAGGCTTCGATGACTGTGTCAGAAGAAAAGAGATAAAATGCAGTCAGTGCTAGGCTTCATCGACTGTGTCAGAAGAAGAGAGAGATATTGCAATCAACGCTAGGCTTCACCGACTAGGTCCAAAGAGGAGAAAAGGAGAGACCCAGTCGGAGCTAAGCTTGCGCCGATTGTGATGGAAGAGAAGGAAGAGAAAGAGATCAAGATCAAGCCGGTGCTAGGCTTCGTCGACTATGACAAAAGAGAAGAAAGAGAGAAACCCAGTCGGCGTTAGGCTTGCATCGGTGGTGATGAAAGAAAACGAAGAGGCGCAAATCGAATCGGCACTAGGCTTCGCCGACTATTACATAAGAGAGAGAGAGAGAGAGAGAGAGAGAGAGAGAAATCAAGCCGACGCTAAGCTTTGCCGAATGTGACAGAAAAGGAATGAGAGAAATCCAGCTGATGCTAGGCTTTGTCGACTGCATCAAAAGAGAAGGAGAGAGAGAAATCTAGCTGGCTAGGCTTCACCAACTGCAGCAGAAGAGAAGGAGAGAGAGAAATCCAATCGGTACTAGGATTCACCGACTACAACCAAAGAGAAGGAGAGGGAGATATAGATGAGAAGAAGAGAAAGAAAGAGAAAGAGATGAGAAGAAGAGAGATAAAGATAGAGATAAGAAGAAGAGAGATAGAGATAGAGACAAGAGGAAGAGAGAGAAAGAGATAGAGATGAGAGGAAGAGAGAAAGAGATAGAGATGAGGAAGAGGGGAGGAGAGATAAAGAGTTAGAGATGAGAAAGAGGGGAGGAGAGAGAAAGAGATAGAGATGAGAAAGAGGGAAGGAGAGAGAAAGTGAGGAGGAGAGAGAAAGTTACCTTCTCGAAGGGTTCCAACTTCTTTCTTCTCTCTCCTGTCTCTCTCTTCAAGATGTACCCACTAGCTTAAGCAAAATTCAGAATTTCTTTGATTGATCCAAGAAGAATGAATCCGCCCTTTGTAGAATGTGGCAGTGCCTGTTTATATAGAATTGGGCTAAAACGTGGGTGTATGCCAAAAAACTACCTACAATTGAAGATAATTAAAATTTAATTGAATTTAATGAAATTATAAAAATAGGTGCAAAAGGACTATTTTACCCTTGCCTAACAATGTGTGGAATTCCAAAAAGTCCCTACTGCTATTTGAGAACTTGTGTGACCTTTCGTGGCTAACCCGAGGTGGTTTTAATGCTCGTTTGATCAAAAGATTATTGTTTTCTTGTAAGGCTCGACATAACGATCATTTTGATACCAACTTCAAGCCATGAATCATGTTTTTAAGCCACGATCATAAGACTTGAATTTTAGATGAATCTTGAAAACTTCGGATCGATTGTGTGCTTGTTCTTTGATGTTTCTTTGTGACTTCTTCATTGAATCACACTAAGCATGCCGTCACGATCAAGTTGCAACAAACGTAGCTTGATTTCGTGTCTGGGTAAGATTTCGTCGTCTTGAGTTTTTTACCAGAATCTTGAAATCTGACAACCGAAATTTATGGAAGCTTTGACTCCCTCGTGTGTGAAATCCAACCGTTCATTGTACAAGAGGTTCACACTAAAGATAGCCTTGGACCTCACACACATAATGCAATTGGTTTCGTGCAGATCGGGTATACAAGAATCATGATTTGGCTACTCGAACAAGGCATGCTGCTGCTGAATTTTCTGCAACATCCTTCACGGATCAGCGAATTTTATTTAGGTTTTCTCTCTGCTTAGGCATCGTCACAGGGCTTACCATATATGGAATTACTCGTCTTGATGAGACAAACACACTCACCAAATTAAGGAGCGATCTGACTTGGAACGAGTGAGTTATAGGCCTCGAAAGTGACTGCCCGTGATTGGAAAAACAGCCACGTTTAATGGTATTTTGATGTAGTGAGGCCACACAAGAATAGTGTACGGCCTACCCCTTTCCAATATTTTACCCATAACTTTGTCCTGGAGTGCCCAATTAAGCTGAAACTTGACTCATGAGGGTTTTCGATCGTGCCAGATCTACTGGTGATGGTCCCACAACTATTTGATGCACCAAAAGTATAACTCTAGTTACGGGGTCCATTTTAGGGTGCCAAAGACTGATTTTGCTGAAATTCTTTCTTTATGTTCACTGCCTTAGACATGTCTGATCGTTATGAATCTTAGCAGGTGGTCTTTTGAAGTGCTGATGAAGATCTTGACCAATTCTAGGGCCATTATGAGACTGTCAGGAATTTCCACTGTTTTGTTGGCTTTATTGACCTGCTTCCTATTAGGGACCAAGGTGCTGAAAAATACGTTCAAACATAGAGATCTAAGTTTTTAGGCTTAGTGTTAAGGTTATGTTTTCTCTACTAACACTTTTCTCTTGCAAGGGTCCTTCTTCTGTGCCTCTACAGCCACGAAAATTAGATTTATAAAGGCCAAGGATCTGTTGGGAAGGCCATCTTTCCATAACCAACAGATCCTCCAACCAAAAATTCTAATTTTGGGGATTCGGATCTGGCCAACTCCAGTGGTGTCACCTAGGCGACATGCCTAGTGTTGCCCAAATAAAAGTGGCAAAAATCTTACAAAAAGGTAAGAAATCCACTCCAAAAGGGAAATTCCACATTTGGGCCGAAAAGGACTAAGCGACACCAATGGTGTTGCCCAAGCCTGGGCGACACCACTCGTCCAGTCTAGGGACTCGCCTAGTCTAGGGTGGGTGACACTCTTAGTGACGCCCAAACCAAAAGTTGTCCAAATTGAAAATTTTTGACTTTGGTATGTTCCCCAGCCTCTTGTGAAGCCCTCAGAGAAAATTTGGGTCAAAAAGGAATTTGGTACTATTTTTAATGATTTGTTTAGTAAAATAGGGCGTCTATATGATTCTGGGTCAAAACAGGGTTTCTGCAAGGTTCTGGGTAGGCAGATTGGTTTTGGGTCATAGGGTATGCTGTGTGAACTATGGATTTGGGTTTACTAGGATAAGTGTGGTCCTAAAGGTTCATCAAACCATAGAATTTGCCAGATATAAAATGGGGTGTCTACAGTTGCCCCTCTTTAGGTCTTCTTGTCATTCGAGGGACAAGTGAGTGGCAAAGAAATAGACACTTTAGCATTCCCTATCCTTCAAGGGGTAGGTGAACATCAAAGATAATGTAAACATTTTAAATTTCTTTCTGAGGTCACGTGGTCAGGGGGCACACCAACTAATCCCTGTAAGTCATTATGCTCACCGATCTCACCCACCTAGGGCATTTTTCCTCCTAGGGTTTTGGCAAGAGATTTTGGTCAGTTACAGAAGCTTGAAACTCGAGTTAGATTTTCTAGCCATGCCACTTAAATTCAGAGGTTTTGCAGTTTGAAATTTTTAACCCTCGCATCTTCTTTGATTTCCTTAGGGTTTCTTAAGGTTGTCTATAGGAGAAGGCTTTCTATTGGAAGAGACTTATTTAGTCGATTTCGAAGAGAGAGACGTGGCAGCAACGCGGTAATCGCAGCAACACAGCAATCATCATAAACGGGTGTACAAGCTCCTTCATTTTTAAAAGTCTTTTTAGAATTTTTGAAGATAGATGGATATTTGAAATAGAACCCAGAGCAAGGACAGGTTACGATTTTAACAAGGAAATTAAAGTTTTTGAAAAAACAAGACATATAGTGAAAAGTTCAAAAAAAGAAAGATATTTTGAAAAAAAAGTTTGGTTAGCAGTTTTAACTCCTGCAACTGTAGAGCCCTCTAAGCAGTTTAGCGTCATGCAACGATGGACCATACACCCGACCCTTTTATGTCATATGGGGATAAACGAAATACACCCGACCCTTTTACGTCATACGATGATAAACATAATATACTCAATCCTTTTACGTCATACGGGGCTAGACATAATACACCCGACCTTTCACGTCATACGGGGCTAGACACTACCTACCTCGGCTCTTTTACGTCGCACGAGTTTAACGTTGAACTGGATAAACTCGACCTTTCACGGCATACGGGGTTGGACGGTACTTGTCCCGGCTCTTTTACGTCGCATGAGTTTGACGTTGAACTGGATACACCCGACCTTTTGTGTCATACAAGGCTAGACAGTACCTGTCTCGGCTCTTTTACGTTGCATGAGTTTGACGTTTTCCTGTCTTGGCTCTTTTACGTCGCACGAGTTTGACGTTTTCTGAATTGGACTTTAGTTCACAGTTTAGGCTCATGCCACCGAGGAGCGTTTTCAAAAATTTTGAAAATTAATTTAAAAGTTTTAAAACAGTCATAAAATACATGATAAAACAAAGATCGATCCCTGGAAGACCTCAAAAATGAGCGGGGACTTTTTCGAAAAAAAACGTTTTGGGCACTAGTGGTGTCACCCATTTCTGGGGGACACGGCTGGTGTCGCCCACCCAAAAAAAATTTATTTTTTATTTATTATTTTTTTATTATTTTTTTGAAGTGTGGAAAAATGGGGGAACTATAAAAAAAAAAATTTGCAAAACGATGTGGGCGACGCTAGTGGTGTCACCCGGCCAACACGAGTAGTGTCGCCCTCACACATTTCAATTTTTTTTTTTTTTTTGGAAGTTAGGGAATTTAAAAAAAAGGGTTTGGCATAAAATATTTGGACGACATCAGTGGTGTCACCCGGGTGACACGAGTAGTGTCACCCTCACTGGCTAGGCGTCAATCCATTTCTATTTTTTTTTTTTATTATTATTATGGAGAAGATGGGAATTTGAAATGAAAAAAGGTTTTTGCTTAAAGGTTTGAGTGACACTAGTGGTGTCGCTCGGATGACCCAAGTAGTGTCGCCCTCACAAGCTGGGCTACACTAGGTGTGTTGCCCATGCAATTTTTTTTTCTTTTTTTTTTTTTGGAAAATGGGATTTAAGCAGGAAAAAAGAGAGAAAATGTTATGGAAGATTTGAGCGACACCAGTGGTGCTGCCCGAGCAACATGAGTAGTGTCACCCTCACAGGCTGGGTGACGTACTATTTTTTTTCTATTTTCTTATTTTGTGTTTTGGCTGGGTGACACCTGGTGTGTATCCCATAAAAAAAAATTATCATTTATTTTACTAAGTGTTGCTGCCCCTTTGGGTGGTCTTTTTCAACTTTGCCCATGATATGGGGAGTTTGAATTTTTTTTTGTTTTTTATTGCCCCTATTGGGGGGGTCCTTGCTCTGCTTGCCCATGTTGGGGGGTTCTTGTTCATCATTAAGTGTGTGATTTTATTCACCAAGTCATAGTGGAACACTTTCTTTGCACACACTTTTCAAACTGAATTCCTACACATTCAGTCCCCTAGTTGTAGGGTTTTTGTCTCGAATTTTTATCTATTGGGTCATTGTACACACATACAGGGATGAGCTTGCCTCATTTTGCCTCAGGGGATCCAGTCGAGAGAAAAAAGCTCCCAGACTAGCCAATATCGTCATTGGCGAGGTTCACCCATCTCCGATATGTGGTAGTTAGCAATTATACTCATACAACCATGGAGTGCCGGATTAGTTTCAAGCCTTCATAACATGCATAAAAAGTTGGCTTCAAGAACGAGGTCAGACGACTAACAGTTTAACCCTTGTAGTGATGGAGGAAGTCCTTTCTAAAAGGGTTTTGCTTTTTAAAATGGATGATTTTAAAAGTCAATTTGAAAAGCATTTTGAAAAGGAACGGGGCCTTACAATTTTGCCACATGTGGGCCCTTTAGTGGTCATTTTCTTTATTATGACCCAAAGACGATGAAAGGATTTCCTAGTGGGATTGTGAGAACTCAAAAATATCAAAGTTGTCATTTTACCTTTACAGCTTCATCCTGTGCTTTGTGGGTCCATGAAGAGTTGTCTTGGATTCTTGTCTGGTTTCCACCTTGGAGAAGTCTCGACATTCTTTCAGGGTTCGTCGAAGTCACTTCGGTTTTCCATTCATGTCAACCTTCCACATCTTTCTGAGTTGGCTTTGTTGAGAACCTGCAGGGTTTAGGAGGAGTCTTTGTCCTCAAGGTCTGCTTGTGCAGTATTGTTGGAACTTGCAAGTACTTGTTCGTACTTGAGTGTTTTGAATCGGAAGCTCCTTCTTGGAGATTGTTTTTTTTTTTTAATTCGTGATGCCTTTTCAGGTTTTTACCACGTTTTTGAGCTCGTTTGGGGTAGTATTTTAAGAGATATATCACATTAATGAGGTCGTTGAGTTCGTACCCCTCCTGATTTTTGATCTTGTATGAATTGCCTGCATGCACTCGAGTAACCATGACTGGCCCCTCCCAATTAGGTTTGAACTTGCCTAAAGGGTGTGGATTTGCAGGTGTTTGAAATATTATCTTGAGTACCATGTCCCTATCTCTGAATTGTCGAGGAACAACTTTTCTTTGGTATGCCCTCTCGACTCCACACTGGTAAGCAATGATATTTTGTGTTGCTCGTAGCCGTCTTTCATCCAAAGTAACAAGGGTAGTGATTCGTGCTTTGATCTTTTATTTCTCATCTGAATCTTTGGGGATAAGTACTTGAAGAGATGGTATCTCAACTTCAATGGGTAGTACTGCTTCCATACCATACACTAATGAGTATGGGGTCATGCTAGTAGGAGTCTTCTCAGTTGTTCGGTAGGCCCATAACGTGTCATTTAACTTTTCATGCCAATCTCTTCCACCTTCTATTATTTTGTCTATAACCTTGAGAAGTCCTTTGTTCGTGGCCTCTATTTGTCCGTTTCCTTGAGGGTAGTAAGGTGTGGAGAATTTATGCGTTATCTCAAATTTTTTTCACACCTTAGTGACCCTTTCATTTTCGAAGTTGGATCCATTGTCTGTAATGATCGACTCCGAAACACCAAATGTAAATACAATGTTGTTCTTTATGAAACGGGCAACATGTTGTCCCTCAATTTTGAAAAATTATGCGGCCTCTACCCATTTTGTGAAGTACTCTGTAGCTATTAATATAAAATGATGACCGTTTGAGGCTTTTGGTGTGATCATTTCAATGATATCAAGACCCCACATGGCAAAGGGCCGTACGGGCAGTGTTGAGTTGAGTGGTACGGACAGTGCATGGATGAAATCTCTATAAAGTTGACACTTGGGACACCTCTTGACGAACTTCCAACAATCTTCGGCCATGGTCGTCCAGTAATAGCCTTGGCGCATGATTTTCTGAGCGAAGGTGGCTGCCTTAGAATGACCTCTGTCATTTCGTAACTCTGTTAATAATTAGTCGATTTCTGGCTGATCAAGACGTCGTAAAATGATGCCATCGAAGGATTTCTTGAACAGGAGATCACCTCTTACTAAGAATTTCATAGAAAAACTTCGAAGGGCTTATTTATCCTCGTGAGTGGCTCCTTCAGGGTATAACCCATCTTTCAGCTGGGACAGAACATCACAAAACCATGTTTTTGCCTTAAATAGCGCCTATGAAGCCACGAGAGACACTTCGCCATCGTTCTCATTGTCTTGCTCTATTTCGTTTTTGATCTTGGTGGGAAAGGATCATGTTTATTCTTGATGTAGAATGGAAGCATGGTGATTTATGAAGAAATATCAACCATTAAAGAAAGGGTCACAAGGGTGTAGGTGAACCAATTATTTTCCCTAGTTACATACTGAAAGGTGATTTTCTTCTTTCACCTTTCAAATCCCTTGAACTTGGTTTAGGACGAGGAAGGAGTCACCAATCACTCGTATTTGCTGGATTTTCATTCCCATAGAGTTCTCAAGCCTGGCTATCAAGGCTTCCTATTCAGCAATGTTATTGGTACATGGAAAATTCAATCTGATGACTATTGGTACATGGAAAATTCATTCCTTATACCATCAAAGTACAGCTCTCAAATTGAGTCCTCAATTGTGAAGAGGTTTTCATCAGGGAGATCTGTGTTGACTAGAGTGTTATCTGACAGTGTGTGTTAAGCCAAGTTATCAGCAATGGCTTGTCCTTTGGCTGATTTTTAAGTAACATATTCGATCTCGAACTCGCTCAATAATATTCTCCACTTCGCCAAACATCCGTTAAGGATTGGTCTTTCCAATAGGTACTTGAGTGGGTCTATTTTTTAGATAAGCTTGACTGTATGAGATAATACATAGTGTCTTAACTTCTGCATGGCCCAAACAAGTGTCAAGCAGTGCTTCTCGACAATAGTGTATCTTATCTCGTAGTCGACCATGGTTTTACTGATGTAGTATATCGTTTGTTCTTTTTCGTAGTTATTGTATTGTCCGAGCATTACCCTCATGGTCTTGTCTTTCACATATATGTATAGGAATAGAGGTTTGTCTAAACAAGGAGGACTAAGGATGGGAGGTTTGGTGAGGTACTCCTTGATTTGATCGAATGCTTTTTGGCATTCATTATCCCATATGAATCGGGTATCATTCTTAAGGAGCCTATTTAACGGCGCGCACTTGTACGACAATTGTGAAATAAAATGCCCCATGGCTTTTTATGTGACATTGAAGCCCTCAGATTTCTCTGATGTTCCAGGGAGTGGGTATTTTGGTGATGGCTCGTATTTTAGACTGGTCAACCTCAATGCCTTTGGCTCACTATAAAGCCTAGTAATTTGCTGGATTCAACTCCAAAGGCACATTTCTATAGATTGAGTTTAAGTTGATGTTTACGGAGTCTTTCAAAAATTGTTCTCAGGTTGGTGAAACCTACATTTAGGTCTTTCAAAAATGGTTCTCAAGTTGGTGAAACCTAGATTCATTGTTTGCTAATAAGTTGCCCTCGCATTTTTTAGGCCAAAGGGCATGACACAGTAGCAGTAGGTTCCCCATTGTGTTATGAATGATGTTTTGGTTTGGTCTTCTTCTGTCATGAGGATCTGGTTGTATCCTGAGAAGCCATCCATGAATGACAACTTCTCATGCCCCACAGTGTTGTCGACCAAGGAATCTATATTTGGTAATGGGAAATTGTCTTTAGGACATGCCTTGTTGAGGTCTTTGTAGTTGACACACACTCGGATCTTCCCGTCTTTCTTGGATACGACCACTATGTTGGCCAACCATTTTGAGTAATCGAGGTGGGTAATGAACTTCGCCTTGAGCAGTTTCTCGATTTCTTCCTTAATTTTGAGGTCGAGGTGGGTCTTTTGACGTTGGAGTGTATTCGTTACAGGCTTTGCTCCTTCATTGAATATTAGGTGATGTTACACCAATGTGGATTCTAACCCTGGTATATCATCGTATTTCTTGAGAAAGGAAATCATATTTTTCTGCTCCTTAGGAGAAAGGGAGTTCCAATCTTGGTTAACCTTGGGTCTTTCTTAGTTCTTAAGTTTACGTCAATCGTCTCTTCGATGATAGCTATTGGGTCAACATCGAACCTCTTCTTGAATTCCTCAACATGGGAAGTGAGTTCCTCAGGCTGAGGGATTTCTTCAGAATCTTGGATCTCTTTATCTTCATCTTGGTCATCCAATTCATCATCTTGGGTATTGTGCACCGTTATTGGGCTATCTTGAGTGCATGCCATTTTTGAAAACTCTTTTTCCTTTTCATCAATCTTATCATGTTTTGAATTTTCAATGGTTTTTGAAATATTGCAAGAGGTATCCTTATGGGACTCACGAGAGAAATGTTCGGATCTTGCAGGGTGGTTAGATGGTCACCCTGCGCCCATCTGTTTTTTGGCACCAGGACGTGAAGGTGCCACTGGCATGCTTCCAACGATTCTAGAGATAGATGAGTGATCAACCAATTCCGTTCCTGGGTTTGTATTGGTGGATGAGCACGAGTGGTTGTGTCAGAGCCGATTGTGCCTACCTTCAAATCCAAGTCAGAAAAAAGGTCTTTAATCCATTGTTCTTGTGTGTGCTGAGATGTGGAAGAAGAAATATTCCCCATTTGGGATTCAAGGATCATCTTTGGTCGTTTTGAAGGATGGGCATTGAGAGGATCAAGGCTTTGAATACCTCCAGATACAGAGCCCGGATGGCATGAAGGTTTCATCCAGCTTTGAAATAAGGTGAGAGAACACCCGAGACCTCTTCGATCCCCTTTTTCAGTTTTGGCTTGGGGTGATTCAGAAACCGTCTCTGTTACGCTTGCCCTTGACTCCCCTTGACTCCCCAAGCCTTGGCCTGGTTAGAAGTCTTAGGAGAAGAGCACGTGCCAAGCTTCGAGGAACCCAAAACCGTCTCTATGTTGACATTAGATAATGTCATCCATCGATGCAGAAGTTTGCAAAATTTGGGGAACAGGGTCACTGGCCTCTATGCGTAAGGTGGCACAATCGGCTTGCTCGATGGAAGCGAGAGGGATTTCTCAAGCTTGACCCCTATGGCTATCTTCCCGTTACCTATACTAGGATTGAGAAAAGAAGGGGCATCAGCACATACCTTTGTGACGCCGTTTTTGTTCGGAAATTTGAGGCATGGATGGAGTGTAGAGGCGACCACGAGGTTTTCATGCAGCCATGGTCTTTCTATCAGCATGTTGAGCGTGAGGGACAGTATGCCTCCAGCTTGTCTCTTGGTGCTGTCGTATGTAGCGATAGTTAGTTGACATGGTTCGAAGTCATGTAGGATTTTGCTTATCTTCTTCACTGCTTTCATAGGGCATATGTTTAAGGCTGCCCCATTATCAACAAGCACTCTCTGTATCTCATATCCTTGCATGAAAACAGTGATGTGCAGAGGTTGGACGTGAACATAGTTGAAGCTTTTTGGGATGTCGTCGTCCGTGAACACGATTGGCATTGGTGCCATCAGTTGGTTGATCATTCCACATATTTAATCTGATTGTGTGTTGCTCGGGATGTGTGTATTGGCGATGACCCTTTCGATTTGGGCTTTGTGTGATGGTGAATTGGCAAGCAGCTCTAAGATGAAGATTTGAGTCTGAATCTTCGCGAGATGAGCCAATAAATCGTAGGTGGTTGCGGATTTTAGAATTTATTTATGCGGTTCATGATCTGCGACACCTACTGGTTCTTTGGCTTTTGACGTGTTTCTCATTCTTTCATCGAGGGTATCAGCCATCAATTGAGTGGGTTTGAACACTAAGCCCCTTCGGGTTAGGGAATCAACCTCGCCAGCCAGAAGCTTGATATGGTCAGTGGTTAAGTGCCTCGAACTTGTTTCATCGGATCTAGGTGATCGGGTGACATGTGTCTCGGGTTCGGAAGACCTGAGACTTAAGATCGCTCTCTCGGGAACCTCATTCACATAACAAGGGCAGGTGCCCAACTAGTGAGAGAGGAATTTTGAATGTGAGGTGGGGACCAACCTTACCTGGGTCTGTGACTTACTCAGGCTAACTCGCATGAGTGCTCTCTTAAATCACGACGGAGAGCCCCCCAGCTGCTTCAGCTAGTTTGGAATCGTCTCCCTTGACCTGCAATCTCCTTGTTTTATGCACAACACCACCATGGCTAACTTGCATGACAAGTGGGCCGAAGGACCCACCCTTGTCTTAGGGCAATGCACATTCATGAGTAGTTAGGGTGATGAAGAAGAGAGTTTGAATAAAGAGAGAAAAGAGAAGAGAACTTCATAAGAGGACGAGACTAGCATGATAGCTGCACCAGTGACCGACTCGAAGTGGTAACAAGATGGGCATGGTACTTAGGACCAACACCATGGCAATACTATTCAAAATCGAAGCTGATATGCCTGTTCTAATCTGGTGTGGCAACAATATGGGCATGGCACTCAGGACCAGAACGATGGCAATATTGCTCGACATTTAGACAGATATGGCAGTGCTAGACTGAGTCTACCCTCAGTCAAGTGAGAAGAGAAGAGAATAAAGAGAAGGCGCGAGACGACGAAGAGATGGGGTCCTGACGATGTTAGACATCGCCACCCGCAGTCGTGGAGTAACAATGTCGTAACCCTTGGACATCGCTAGACACTGTTGCTCAAGGTCAGAGGGTGAGCAGTAGTTCCTTGACAAAGCACATGGCGTTAGGTGTGGGATGCAAGAGAAGCCTGCGCTCTGCGATAGGCACCGAGAGCATGAAAGAAGCCTGTGCACGGAGATAGGCACCGAGCGTACGAAAGAAGCTAGCGCATGGTGATAGGCACCGAGCACGCGAAAGAAGCCTGAGCACTGCGATAGACACCGAGCTCACGAAAGAAGCTAGCGGACGGTGATGGGTATTGTCGCTACCCTTCGCAGGTGGCGATAAGCATCCATGTCTGCGCTAGGCAAGCAACAGGGTCAGACCCCTACGGGTGACAATAGGCATCGCCGTCTGGCATGAGCAGCACCATCTGTGAACCTCACTGAGAGATAAAGATGAATGAAAAGAAGGAGAAAGAAGCTCGAGCATGGCGCAGCCATCGTCATGCGTAACCTATGCAACTACAGGAGAGGGAAGAGAGGGAGAGGCATGCACGACACTACCACTACCGTGCATGACCTCTGAGAGAAGCTTAGACAAAATAGAAAGAGAAGAAGAGAGGAAAGAAGAGAGGAGAGAGAAAATATTTACCTTAAGCCAAGGGGTACCATCTCAAAAGTTTCTCTCGCCTTCCTCTCTCTCAAGTCGTGACCCAACAATGAGAAAAGATGGAGATTTTATTAAGCAAAGTTGGAGTTTTGCCCAAACATGGGTGGATTGATCAAATTTAAACCTAATTGCTGAAAATTGAGATTTAATTGAATTAAATAAAATAGGAAAATAGGGTCCCTTTCTAACAATCGAGGAACTTCTATAACAGTCCTTGCTGCTGCCCTATAATGTTCGTGATCTGTCATGGATGATCTAGGGTTGCTCTGGTGCCCATTTTTCGAAAGATGATTGTTTTCTTGTAGAGCTGGGCATGGTGATCAATTTGATACCAATTTCAAGACATGGATCGTGGTTTTAAGACACGATCATGCGACTTGAAATTGAATAAATCTTGTAAACTTCGGATCGATAGTGTTCTTGTTCCTTGATGTTCTTGTTCACTCATAACTCTTTCCTAGAGTGTCTGTTTAAGTTGAAATTTGACCGTTGGGGGTCAACTATGTCGGATTCAATGACAGTAGTCCCATAGTTGTTTGATGCACCGAAATTAGGGTTC
The DNA here is from genome assembly GCF_000471905.2 of Amborella trichopoda. The sequence goes on along the minus strand of NW_006500144.1, from coordinate 1,460,241 downwards.
TAGTTATAGGGGTCCGTTTCAGGGTGAGAGAGGCTGATTCTACCGAAATTGTTTCTTAGTCTGCACTGCCTTAGACATGTCGGAATATGAGGAAACTTGGCAGGAGACTTTTTGGAGTCCTTATGAAGATCTTGACTCGTTCTGGAGAAATTTTGAGACTATCAAAATTTCCACTATTTGTCAGGCTTTATTGACCGACTTCTTTTTTTATTCCGCATTGGGGATCCACGGTGCTGAAAAATGTCGTATAGCAACATGCCCCGTCGAATTTTGTTCTTCGATAGAAGCGAGAAGGACAACATTCCGAAAATTTCTTCTGCCTTTATTTATTTTTTCTTTCTAGCCACAAGACCACGTGAACACCGAGGAGATCCACACAATGTTGTAACTAGGATGCTCAGACGTTTGGATGCAATGTACAAGTCCATCCATGGAGACTTTGAGGGATATGTTAGAGTCCTCACCCTTAAGGGACTATTTGAGATTCTAACCGCTGAGGGTTTTGTGTGGACCTAGTTGGCCGGGATCGGGCCTATCTGGCGGTCAAGTGCTATGTTTCAGGGTACTACAGCCAAAGAGCCTTTCTTCGGCGTTGTTTGCTGCTACACCAGATTTTCTTTTGACAATCAGGGTGCCTCTATGGGCCCCATCTTGCTGGGTCCAGTCAGGGGCTTTTTGTTGGCCTATCCCGAAAGTCTGGCCTATCGGTTAGGGACGAATTTTTGCAAGGCAGCCTCGTGGGCCCCATTCTGCCAAGTCCAGTCTAGGGATTTTTGTTGGCCTATCCCGAAGGTCTGGACCAGTCCGGTAAGGAAGGGTTTTGACAAGGTGACCTCATGGCGAGGCATTACCTTGAGTCTCTGGCAGGTTCTGCCCTGGTTTTGTCAGTTTCTTACCTTCTTGGGGGTCTTTAGAATTTTAGAGGGATCTTTTGTTCATCGGTCTCACCCTCAAGGACTCGTTTTTACTTTTTGATGTTGAAGTGTTGGAGATCTTATGAAGCTCTCACTCTCAAGTAAGCCATTTTGTGTTGTGATTGGATGTTGGCAGCTGAGGATTTTGTGTGGACCTTGCTAACAAGAATTTTGCCTATTTGGCAATTGGGTGTCGGTTGAGACTATGATGCTACGTCAACTGCTTTTTGTTGGTCCAAGCGCCCTTTGCAAGTTTTCACCTGGACTGGGGAAGTGGCTCCATAAAGACGGTTTTCACCAACTTCCTTTTATTTAGGGCTCTTTTACCCATGAACTTTAGACCATGTCCACCCTTTTATTATGTTTTTGCTCATGGCGCCCTTTCAGGTTTTCACTGTGCCCGGGTTCTTTTTTTCACAGAACTCTTTTACTCATGGTTTCATGACCATGTCCGTCCATCATTTTTACTCATGGCGACCCCTTATCCAAGTATACACCATGGCCTTTATTTTACTTTATTTTGTGAAGGCATGTTTAACGTCATGCCTTCAGGACCTGCGCGTAGCCTTTTATCGTCATGCGGTCAAGATGTGCACTATAGTTTAGGGTCATACAGCTAGACAAGAGTGGTGATGAATGACAGTTTGTGGAGGCCATGGAGTGAGTATGGTGGTGGTTTTGACTCACTTTGGGGAGATAGAATGAGGCTACTTATGAAAGACGAATGATGTATGAATGGTGGGTGAAAAATGGTGATCCACCAGCTTACGACGAGTATGGATGGCAGGATGGTTCGCCATTTTATGAGCATGGGTGAGGCTCACTAAGGAATGACAGATGATGGTAGTGAAGTGAATACAATGAAGGTGGTGCGCACACACGAATGGGTCAGTTTGGTAAATCGTGCGTGAAAATGCACGTATGTGGGGGCGAGTTTAAGGTCATGTCTCCGGGACTTGGGCAATGCAGTTTAATTCATGCGGTCAGGACGTGCACTATGGTTTAAGGACATATAGCTTGGACCTTGGTTATGCAGTTTAAATTCATGCAATTAAGACCATGCAGCTTAAGGTCATGCAAGTAGATGTCCACTACAGTTTATTGTCATATAGTTTGGACCTTTCAATTTAAGGTTGTTCACCTAGACCGGTTTAGGTGGGTTGCCATGTAGGTGAAGCACCGTGGGGAATAGGTCCCTGGATAGCAATTCGATTCGCTTGGGGATAATGATGGTTAAAACTAGCATGAGGTTTAGATGGAGAAGTAGACCTCACTGAGGATTAGGGGACAAGTATGACTCCCTAAGGAGAAAGACGGAACTCCATGGCACTTGGGAAAGTAACCCAACTCCCGGGGACAGGATGGCTTGGTGCACGACTGACCCCAAGGGGATTGAAGGGGTAAGCATGACTCCACGGGGATGATAAGCAATAGTATGCATGTCACTTCGCTGAGAATGGCCGGAGCATAGGTGCAACCCCACTGAGGATTGAAGAGATTGAAAATGACCCTAACTTCACTGAGGATAATAGGTTGCTATACAGATGTGACTCCTACTAGGGATGAGGGAGGTGCGTCCATTTCGCAGATTAAAGTCATGCGTATGGACTATTTGTTGCACCATTTTAACATCTTGCTATAGGGATGTGCACTACAGTTTTAAGGTCTTATCGCTTGGACTATAGCTATGCAGTTTAAAGTCCTGCAGCTAGGACCATGTAGTTTAAGGTAGCGCAACTAGACCTCCGCTACATTTTAAGGTCCTATAGTTTGGACCATGGTGCTAAGCGTTTTAACGTCATGCGGTCAGGACATGCACTACAGTTTAAGTTCATACAGATGAACCATGGTTATACAGTTAGAGTCATGCAACGAGGACAGTGTAGTCTAAGATCGTGCAACTAGACCTCCACTACAGTTTAAGGTTATATAGTTTGGACCATGCAATTTATGGTCGTGTACCTAGACCATGGCTACGCAGTTTAAGGTCAAGCAGCACGGACCATTGTGGGGGTAGGGAATGTGACTCCATGGGGAACAGGGTCGTAACTGGAGACTTGACTCCCGGGGGATGCAAAGTGGTGGCCTGCTTATGGGGATGACAGGTCATGATATGGGGAAAGTGGGAAAAATTCACAATTGGCAGCGCTATAGCATGCGGACGGTGCTAACATAGGAAATGTAATTGGTGTGGTCCACAGCGTTTAAGCCTTTGGTGAGGCGCGCGATGATAACACTTTGGTGAAGCGTGCAATAATGTCCTCCTGTGAAGCGCATTGCGATAGCTTCCCGTGAAGTTCACGGCGATCGCTTCTAGTGAAGCGTGCAACAATGTCCTCCTGTGAAGCGCGTGGCGATAGCTTCCCTTGAAGTTCACGGCGATCGCTTCTGGTGAAGCGTGCGGCGATAGCCCTCTGTGAAGCACGTGGCGTTAAGGCATGGTGATAGCAGTAGGTTCATGAGGCACAAGCAACAATGACTTGCATTCAAGCCTCGGGCTTGACCCGCTCCGGCGTGAACCTATTGCCATCTGAAGACGAGGACTAGAGCATCATTTCAAACTTGTGAGGGGCACTTCACAGCACTGTTGAGTATAAAAGGGTGCAAAACTGCATTTTACTATTTTACCAAAAGGTAAAACAACGAAGAGAGCTTTTTAGAGAGAGAGTCGGAGCTTTCATTAAGAGACTTTCTAGCAAACTTCAACAGGTCGCGGGCCTTCGCAAAGTGCTTGCGAACTTCTTTAGAGAGTGCTAAGACCTTCTGAGCAGGGAATAGGGAGCTTCACATGGCTTCACCGAGACTCTGGCGAGACTGCAAGAGTCACAGTGGTACTCTGCCCAAATTCCAGTGATTTTTTGGTAGTTTCGTGGTTGCTGAGAAGGTTGCAGATAGGTCAGGGACGATCTTTTGATTATCAAGAGAGAAGAAGGAGGAGTAGCAGTGAGCTCACCGAAAACACACTGAAATTCTAGAGTGTTGAGGACTGCGAAGAAGGGAGAAGGGAAACCTGCAGGGTCACAAGGGAGCTTCTGGCAAAACCTAAAGGACTGCAAGGGAGGCGAAAGGTCGCAAGATGGTTAACCGTCACCAAGGAGCAATGGCTGGGGAGACCAAAGAGGCATGGGAATTATTGCCCCCCGAGAATTGGCGGCAATGGGAACCAGAGCATAAGAGCATGCATGACATTAAGTCACATATAGTGCTGCCTTCGCGCGGAGTTAAGCTTCTAGCGGCTATAGCCATGCTTGGTAACATGTCGCTCGCGGCAATGGTCACGCGTGGTTTTGGCCTGCCCATGGGGATGATAGAAACCGACATTGATTCATGCACGGCGATGGTTGCACACGGCGTTGGGTGGCGCAGGATGATGACCATGGACGACAATGTCTCGTGGGGTCTCAGAGTGATGGCAAATGAGAAGGCCTGGTCACTGTGGTCTGTTGGAAGCCAAGTCCTCCAGCACAACAGTGAAGTCCATGTTGTTTTGGAGGAAGGGAATCCATCATGGGCCAATTCCTTGTTAGGGAAGTGGACTGTATCAGAGTACTTCTTCCCTCTCTTGGAAGCTAGCCATGCCTCGTCAGATGAATTGAAGCTGACTCGAAAATAGTTGGCTTCATCTTTTTGGCCTGTAACCATCCTCTTTGAGAACACCCAACAGATGAATTGAAGCTGACTTGTAATTGGTTTTGCTTCTTCTTCATGATGAGGGCGTTTCTTTTTTGCCTGTAACCATCTTCTTATCCTCAAATGCAAGAGCTTTGTAACCTCCCTAATAATGGGCTTTTGATTGTAACTTCTAACTCCTTTTAATGCAATAAAAAGAATTAAAGCTTGTTTGGCCCTTCTTGCTTTCTTTCCTTTTACAATCATGGGTAGTATTTCTTTAAATAAGGCCCATTGATATGAGCATTGCCTCGTCTCCACCAGGATGTGCTAGTTTGTAGGCTCCATTTGGAGAGACTTTCTTGACTATGAAGGGACCTTCTCACTTGGGTTCGAAACTTTCCTTTATGGCGTCCATGCATGACAATCGATCTTTTGACTGCTAAGACTAGATCCCCATGAGAGAATGAGCGAACCTTGATAGATTTGTCAAAGGCCTTCTTCATTCTTCCATGATTGAGCTCAAGGTTTTGCTGGGCCTTTAGCCACTTTTCATCAAGAGCATCCAACTCCTGATAACAGAGCTTGACCCTCTCATCTTCAGTCAATCCCTGATTTATAGTGACACGGAGTGAGGGTATTTGAACCACGAGGGGTAAAACTGCCTCACCTCCATAAATAAGGGAATAAGGAGTAGAGTTTGTAGCATTCCGAGTGGTGGTACGATAGGCCCACAAAGCTTCAAGTAGCCTCTCATGCCAACTGTTCTTTGACTTCGAGACTGACTTTCGGAGCATCCCGCACAGTGTTTTATTGAATGCCTTAGCTAAACCATTGGCTCGAGGGTGTACATGGTTGAGTACATCCACTCAAAGCCAAACTGGTTAACTAAGGGATCAACATGATGGCTTCTGAACTGATGGTCATTGTCAAAGATTATGTGGTCTGGAACCCCGAACTGGTATGTGATGCGGTGACGGATGAAGGTTGCCACAGTGGCCCCTGGATCCTTCTTGAGCGAGACCGCTTTAGCCCACTTGGAGAAGTAATATGTTGCTGCTGGGATGAAGACATGACCCAAGGTAGAAGGAGGGTCGATGGGTCTTACAATGTCCATACCCCACTGGGAAAAGGGCCATCATGTCACTGTAGGATGGAAAGGCTCTGGGGGCTAATGAATGAGGCTTGAGTGCATTTGGCACACCTGACATCTTTTAGCATAGTTTTGGGCGTCAGCCACCATTAAAGGCCAATAATAGCAGAGTCTTCATATGCGTTCATAGGGCTTAGAGCCGGACTGATGCAACCCACAGATACCTGAATGCACTTCTTCCAGTACTTTATTTGCTTCTTGTGTATCGACACATCTGAGGAGAATTCCATCAAATGATCGACACAAGAGAATGTCTCCATCAAGAAGGGTGTACTTGGTAGACATTCGTCGTATACCATTGAGCTCCTCCCCGTCCTCATGCAGCCTTTCATGAATTATGAAGTTCATGATGGGTTCCCTCCAGTCTTCCACTTACTCAACCTCTTCACATATCAGGTCAAAGAATTTAGGCTCCTGCTTCTCAGCCTTGGATTCTTTACCTTGGGACATTTTCTGCTCTGCCTTAATAACATCCTTAGCTGCAAGGAGTGCTCCGAATGGATAAGGCGGGCATTCAGGGAAGACAACTCTCTCATCATCTGCATCAACTTCTGTTCTCAAATTGACATGTCACCATTCTATTACCCAAACAGGTGTGGGCTCTGATGAAGACAGTTGAATGGTACCACCAAGCTTTGAGAGTGCATGGGCTTGCGAGTTTAACCTTCTAGGGATATTACTTAGGGAGAAATCTTCGAACTGGGCCATATAAGATTTGGTTGTGTCATGATAAGCCTTGAGTGTATCCTCCTTACGTCATAAATTCCCTTAAGGTATCTGATGACGAGCTCCGATTTATCAAAGATGTTTAGCTGCTCTCAGTCTAGCTCCTAAGCGATCTCTAATCTGATTATGAGGGCTTGATATTCAACTTCATTATGAGAAAATGCCTCTGCGAGTGAGAACGATAGAGGAATCATTCCACCATCGAGGGTTAGGAACGACTCCAGCACCCCCTCTATCAGACCGGAATGCTCTGTCACATTACGTTTCCCACATCGAGTTAGCACCATACAGAACACTTCTTCATCCGGGAGGTCACTTGACATGGGAGATCCTGAAGGGAACGGATGAGCCAAGTCTGCTAAGGCATGACCTTTGACAACCCTTTATGGTACATACGTGATGTCAAACTCCATTAGCAATAATGCAAACTTGGCCAAGCATCCTGACAAGCATGGCAGGGTCATAAGGAACTTGACCGGGTCTGCCATTGAGATTAGCTTGACCTCATGACCAAGAGAATAATGGCTAAGCTTCTGTACCACAAAGATCAAGGCTAGGCACCTCTTTTCGATGAGAGGGTGCTGTTTCTCAGCAACTTGCGTCTTGCGGCTAAGATAATAGAATGTTGTTTCCTTCCCCCCATCATTGTTCTGTGCTAAGAGTGCCCCAAGTGACTCATCAAGAGTGGTCACGTATAGGATGAGAGGCCTTTCTAATACCGATGTAGAGAGTACCAGAGGATTCAACAAGCACTTTTTGATATCTTCAAGTGCAGCTTGGCATGACTCATCCCATATGAAGGGAGTGTCCATCTTTAGCAGGTGCAAAAAGGGCCTGCATTGTCCTGAGAGGTTCAAGATGAACCTTCAAATGTAGGCCAGCTAACCTTGGAGAGACTGAAGTTCATGCAGGGTAGTAGGCAATGGCATGTCCTGAATGGCCTTGATTTTGGCTGGCTCGATCTCCAGCCCATGATACCTCACGATGAACCCTAAGAAACTTTCCTGAGGGTACATCGAAGCCGCATTTCAAGGGGTTCATCTTGAGTTGATGACGCCACAACCACTCAAATACCTTTTTAAGGTCCTCCATGTGAGTGTCTTTTGCTTCAGACTTCACCACTAAGTCATCCATATAGCACTCGACCTCCTTGTGCATCATGTCCCTGAAGATGGTTGTCATGGCTCGCTGGTACGTGGCACTAGCATTCTTTAACCCGAAAAGCATCACAGTGTAGCCACCTTTTGGGGTCAAGAATGCAATGGTCTCTTCATCTACTTGTGCCATCCTGATTTGGCTATAACCAAAATACCCATCCATGAAGGAGAAGATTTGGCAATGAGTCGTGGAATCAATCAGCATCTCGGTGAATGGTAGGGGGAAGTCGTCCTTATGGCAGCTGGTGTTCAAGTCACGAAAGTCAATATAGACCCTGATTTGACCATTTTTCTTCTTGACTGGGATAACATTTGCCAGCCATCTGGGGTATTTGACTTCACTTATGAATCCTGCTTGCCTGAGCTCGTTCACCTCAGCATCGATCTGCATCTCGAGGTCGGGTTTAAACCTTCTCGATTTCTTCTTTATGGGTTTAATGGATGGATCAATGTGGAGACGATGGAAGCGATTTGAGGGTCTAGACCGGGCATCTCATGATAATATCAGGCGAAGACATCCTGGTTTGCTCGAAGGAGGAAAACATAACTTTCTTTCTCTTCTGGGGACTTTTTTGTAGAGTTGAAAGTTGGCCTTCCCCTAAGTTTTTCTCTTCAAGCTCGTCAACCGTGGCTTGACCACCTTCTTCCCACTCTTCCGAAGCTTCTTACAACTCTTCATCATGGGATTCAGGATGCTTCTTATCAATCTCAAGTTGAAAGACCCATGTTCCTGACATTTCAGCTTCTAAGAGGGTCTCAGCATGGGAGAGGATTTCCAGTCTCTGACTGGATCAGGGAATGAAAGGGTCAACATCGAACGTGAAGTCCATGGAATCATGACTGAGGTCACTCAGTATTTGCCCCAAGATGGGTGACACTTCATGAACTTAAACCATGTGACAGGCCTCATGCGAATAGGAATTCGCAGATGGCTCAGACTTGGCTTGGGCAGCCAGAGCGTCGAAAACGGTCAAGAATCCTGCCGCTTGGGTCAGCATCTTTCTTAGGTGCTTCCGATGCTATCTACTGACGTTGGTGCCTTCGAGCTCTCTAATTAGAGCATCAAAGTTTGGGGACTGCCGAGCTGCACTTGTGAAGGATATAGAAGAGGAAGGAAGAGAAGAAGAAGAAGAAGTGGAGTTAGAATGTCCTGGGTTGCTTTTTAAGTCATCACCAGAGTTGGACATGTGCCGGGGGCGTTTTAGGTCTTACCCAAGCTCTGACTGTTGGGGGGTGCTTTTAGCGTCGTCACCCATATTGGACGAATGCAGGGGGTGTTTTAAGTCTTGCCCTGGCTCTGACCATTGGGGGGTGCTTTTAGCATCGTCACCCATATTGGATGAATGTAGGGGGTGTTTTAGGTCTTGTCCCGGCTCTAACCATTGGGGGTGTTTTTAGCATTGTCACCCATATTGGACCAAGGGATAAGGTGAGTTGCGCCTTGGATGACATCCTGTAAGGTTGGCAATGGAGGAAGGGGCCTGAGGAATTCTTCCTCGACTGGTGGGTGAGGAATATGATTCCTTCAGTGAGCTGACCTGGGTGCTCACCTCTTTTTGGATCCCCCGGGATGTGTTTGGTCTGTCCTATCAAGCTAATGAGTAGCCTTGGCTTGGTGGACTTCCTCATGCTTCAGGGACTTGAGCCTACTTCGCTCATGGTAAACTTCCCAGGGTTGAGAAGTCGAGGGCTCTGAAGGGTCCAGGATGTGTTCATAGGGGACCTTTAGTGGGATTTCCTCTTGGATGGGAGTGATGCCTTGGAACAGTTCTGACAGAACGACATAGATAATGTGGCCTTTCTGTACTGTCTTGAAAACTATAGCTTCGAACCCATAGGATTCTCCCAGCTCATAGACCCATACCTGGTGATACGAGCACAAAATATTTTCCATACCTTGGGCAAGACACTTAGGTTGTTTATCGGGCTTAAGAGTGACGAGACCCTATTGAAGCATCGCCTCGAAGAGGGCCTGCAGAGGGTCTAACTCAGCACTTCCTTGGGCTTGTGTCGGGAGGTCCTCTTGCACTGGTGGAGCAGGGACCTGAGGGTGTCCTTCTGGGTTACTATGAACTTCTTGGTGTTGTTGCATCTTTTTTGCTAAGAGCTGGTGGAAGCCGGTTCCTTTATTCAGGTCATGGCCCCGTATTAGATGATACGGACACTAGAGGTTCTCAGTTCTTGGAGGTAGGAACTTGGGCTACCTCGTCGGCTTCGATGTGATAAGACTTTCTTAGAGCATTACTGAGAATAGTGCACGGAGGATAGCAAGTGACTCGTCATCCTCTTGAATTAACGCTACGTGGGAAGCCTTGGTTGCCCCGAATGCTTTCTTTAGCTCTTCGAGCTTTATCTTTCCCTTGTTAATAAGGGCTTTGATAATGTCTTTGAGCGTATAACACTATTGGATGGGTTGGCCTACTCTCTTGTGATAGGCACAGTACCTCTCATGTGTCTCTTGTCCATCTTGCTCTAGGGTGTTGACCTCCGGTAGATGGACCATGTTTTGCTCAAGTAGTAATCGAATCAGCGCAAGAACCCACTCCTTCTCGAAGGAGTACACCTTGTTCTGAAGCTGGATCCAGCAATAGCTTTGATTTATATTTTTAGGAGGCGGGACCTTGTTAGAGGACTGTTGCTGCTTGCCTCCAGCTTGTGCCTTGGTTATCCCTTTGGAGTGGTCCAATGTTTTCTTAGTGTCAGTCATGGTGACGGCTGCACTAAAAACCACTTTTTTCTGGTTGCCTCGATTGTTAAAACGAGAATTGTCATTGCCCTGGTTGTTTCCTCGGCTAGAGGATTGCTGATGAGATCCGCCATGGTGCTTGGACAGACCTTCTATACGAGCTGCTTTAGAGATGAGCTCTAACATTGATGGTGGATTGGCGGCCTCAACATGCAGGGTGATCTCGCGTAGCATACTTCATATGTAGGTTTGAACTGCTTCTCTTTCAGTCATGGGAGTGTTACGATAGTCTCCTTTGAGCGATGAACTCATCGACTGGCTCATCAGGGTCTTGAGTCAGAGTGAGGTTTTGATGGTTTCCACATTTCGCAGGACTTCATAGAAGCACTGATAAAATAATTGCTCCATTTGCTGCCATGTGTGTACCCAGTTTGGCGGCAGCCGAGCATATCATTGGAAGGCTGACGCTTCGAGAGTTTCGACAAACTAACGAAGGAGTCACCCATCAGTTGCCATCTCTTGACGAGCAGCTTGGAAGTGAGCGGTATGCTGGTGCAAGGACGTAGTATCATTGAATGAGGGGAGCTTCACTTTTCAATAGTTCGAAGGAAAGGGCACCTGGTCGATGTACGAGGGATACGGATTTTGGTAAAGCAGTGTCTCTTGCATGCCCGGGACCTTATTCTTGATATTGTGGGACACCATGGCATCTATGTCGGTTTGTGAAACTATTCGGGGACTAGAGCTATCTTGGGAGGTCAGTGGGGGAGGTTTCCCAGGAGCTGTGTCCTCTCCAGGCTAGGAGTTGACCTCATGGTGAGGAGGAGAAATAGGGGACTTGGAGGCCTCCAAGTGATCCATCTTTTCGAGAATGGATTGCATCATTACTTCGAACATATTTATCCGCTCTTCTTGAGCGTCATCTGAGTCGTTGATCACCATGACACCGACCGTTTCTTCAGGAGGGTTAGAGCCAGGTGAAGTAGTGGACTGTCGGGGTTGACAAGTTGCACGCGGCAAGTCAGTCTGTAGGGGCTCTGCATGTCCCGACTAGACTCGAGCCTTCTATGCCGACCGTGTGAGGGCCTGTTCTTGACAATCTTAGGACCATGATTTCTTGGCAGCTCGGTCTTTTGCAGTGGTGGTGACCATCGAGCAATCTTGGACTTCTCATTCAGGTTCAAAAACCCGAAGAGGGAAGAATGGATTTTGAGGCAGGAGGTCATCAAGAAGGGTAACCTCAACTCTCTTGGGGGCCTCTCTAGTCAGGAGGTGCAGGCCTCTCTTATGTTTGATCTTGAGGCTACAATATATTTAAGTCCAGAATCAAGCTAGAGACTTGGACTGCCCCTTCTTTCTTGAGCACGTAAGGGTTGTGTCTACCAGCTGGAGCAGAGAATGAGGCCTCAAGAAAGAGGGCAATCTGGAGACTAAAGGCTTCTATCTGCCGTCAGGCCTTTTCCCCAAATTCCTTTATGAGGCCCGAGAGCATGGCTGACCTAGGGTGGTTGGCTCAAGATGGTACACTTAGGGAAAACCTTTGAGTATCAGGTCTCGAGGTGCTTGCCTGGTGAAGGAAGGGTGGCAGAAGAAGGAGCTAGTTCACAACTGTGCCTAAGTTGGGATCGAGGAGGAACCTGTGAAGTCGGTCCAAGTGTACCTTTAGAGTTAGCCGTTAAGGTGGCTTGAGGGTCAACCAGGGCTCAATCAGCGGGCTCGACCTTAGGAGGTCGTGTCCCATGAGCACGTGTTTGTGAGGGTCCGCATGGGAGTTTGTCTCTCACAGGGTGAAGCTGTGTGTGCTGAGAGTGACGACGAAGTAGTCGACCCTCTTATGCTCGAGCTGGTGCAGAATTAACACTACCTCTAGTTGTGGAAATTTGATGCATGGTGTGTGTAGGGTTCAAACCGAGAAGGCCTAGCCTTGAACGCAAACTCAAGGCCTCATGAAAGTTGTCTCGAGGTGTGGCTCGAGTGGTTGGTCCACGAGCCTTCAAGTATGCGCGAGAGGTGGAGGCCACATGATCTCTGCCTCTGTGTGCCGAGCCTCTAAGGATAGAGTTCGGGGTGGTGAAGGAGTATGGGGAGTGGCCTTGCGGTGGCTCTCAGGAGTGATGACAACCTGCTTTCCATTTGTGAAAGCAGACAGGGCAGCCTTTTAGCATACCTTAGCAATATGACAGACAAGGGACATGTCAGTAACAGGGTGCGTGTTGTGTGAGGTGGCATGTGTTCCACCAACACGAAGTGTGCTCATCCCTTTGGAGAGGTCCAAAGTTTGGGAGGGAGCCTTCTTGGGAGCAATTACCGTGAAGGCTGCACTGATTACTCCTTTTTGTTGGTTGCTCTGGGTGTTAGTTTGAGGGTTACCATTACCTCGGTTATTCTCAAAGTTGGTATTCTGTTGTCGTGACAGTGGCGTGATAGACTTTCTATGCGGATTGATTTAGAGATCAGCTCTGACATGGAAGTCCGATTAGAGGCCTCAATGTGTAGAGAAATCTCGGCTCGCATGTTCCACACACAAGTTTGGACTGCTTCCTTCTCAGGCATTGGATTGGGGTAGCGAGCAGCCAAATTTCTCCATCTTGATATGAACTGGTCTACGGGCTCATCGGGGTCTTGAGTTAGGGTGAGAAGCTCGATGGTTTGGACCTCTCTCTTGACCTCATAGAAGCATTAATAGAACATTTTCCCCATTTCCTCCCATGTATGTACTGAGTTTGGAGGTTGTCGAGCGTACCACTGAAAAGATGGACCGTCACGGGTTCAACAAACTGACGGAGAAGAAGTCTCCCATGGGCCACTGTTTCGCGACATGCTTCCTGGAAGTAGGCAATATGCTGGTTTGGGGACGTGGTTCCGTTGAATAGAGGAAACTTCCCTTTCTTGTAATCTGAGGGAAACGGGACCCGGTCAATGTATGAAGGGTATGGCCTTTAGTAAGGCGTCGCACCCTGTATCCTCGGGATTGACCGTCTTTAGGCTATGGTCACCATAGCATCAATGTCCACCTAAGAGATGGGGTGAGGGGCAGAGTTGTCCTATGAGGCAGAGGGAAGGGGCTGCCTTGGATGTGCACCATCTGAGTGATGGGAATTGACCTCGTGGTTAGCTCATTGGCGTGCAGTATCTATACGATCGATCTTTTCCATCATTGCGCGCACCATATCTTCAAATTTTTTCATGTGCTCTTCCTGCGCATCGCCAGGCTCGCTTACAACCATTACATTGACTGTTTCTCTATGGAGGTCAGTGTTAGTCACGGCTGAAGGCTTGCGAACTTGACGGGTCGTGCATGGTAGGTCAATCAGCAGGGGACCAGCGTGCCCTAACTGGACTCGATTCTTGTATGTCGATCGCGTTAGGAATGAATCTTGACGGTCTTGAGACTGTAGTGGCTGAGTGGCCGGGTCATCTTCTACGACATTAACCACAGTGCATGGCTCGTGGAGCTCATCTTTAGGCTTCGTAGTCTAAAGACGGTAGAAGGGATTCAGGCGAAGAGGGTCATCAGAACTGATTGTTTTGATTGACTTGGTCACATCCTTAGTCAAAATTTGTAGGCCTATATCACGTTTAACTTTGAGGCTTTGATGGACTTCACGCCAAAATTGTGATCGGGACTGTGGCTGATGAGCGTTTCTTGCACAAGAGAGAGCCGTCTCCATCTAGTGTGGCAAGGGATGAGGGCTAGGGACTGGGGTCATCTTGGGCTGGGGAGGATGAAGCACTCGATCTTTCATCAGGTCTTTGCACCGAGCTCTCTTGTGGGCTCCAAAGACACGACCAAAATAACAGGGTTGGTTCAAGATGGTACTCATGGGGAAGGTCTTCGAATACAAAGACTGAAGATGCTTGCTCGAAGAAGTAGGAGTAAGCAAGAGCAAGGTTGACTCATGAGGATGCCTGAGTCGAGGGTGAGGGGCTGTCTGTGATGGCAACACGTGTACGCCTTGTAAAGAAGGGGTGACCTTAAGGTCAGCCTGAGCTCGAGCAAGTTGTGTCATGATGCCGCGCCGGACCACCGTACCTCACGAGGTGAAGGGAAATCAAGAGCGGGTTCGTGATTCAATGTAACATATGTCACTCAGGTAGGAGTGGACTCAACGTCTTAATATTTGAAATCGAGCAAACCATGGAAGAGAGCTAAAGCGACACGCTAAATTAGCAAAAGCGTTAGGAAGAAACTCTGCACATCAAAATTTATAATATAAAAAATCTTTCAAAATATTACATTCAGTTCGGGGCATGAGGCCCAATATTACACATATCAACCAAGAATAAAACAAAACCAGGGTCAAACAGCCCATACATAAACAAGGTCTAAGCACCTTCTTCAAGAACACTAGTTTTGTCTCCCAGCTGCCAAACACGAACTTCCGGCGTTGAACCTACCATTATCAATCTACAAGGAGAGAAGAAATAATGGGATGAGCTATACACCCCAGTAAGCAGGTCTAGTGTTATTCATCTGTGGTGGTACTATCCATATGTGACAACAGTACAATCCATCAATATAAAGTCATAATTTAGCATAAATGCATATCAACTCAAGACAACGAATATAAACATTTCAATTAAACGACAGTCATCACTAAATCAGTGTAATCAGAGCCTTCAATTAATGAAATCATAAATCATGACATCATTATAATGCTAAACACTCCTTATAAAGAGATTTAATCATTTCCCACACACTCCCTAATTCACCTACTCCCCGAGTAGAGGCCCTATCAATCGGGCTAAGCCAATCCCATTGCTTAAGACCTCTACCATGACATAGAAGGGAGGGTAATGACAAGTGGGGTTTCCACTTTGTAATACTCTCAAGACACTCACACAGTCCCCAGCACACATTGGGGTTTCGATAGGTCCTTACCTTGCAAGGCATCAATAACATATCATTTTATAAATCTAGGGTGCGACCCTTTATCCTCTCCCTTAACCCGTTCCTATCATTATGCAAGTTAAGGGATATGTCGACATCTCTTTCCTTACTATCGTTGAGTATCCCATCGCGTAGCAGGCAATATCATAGTAGCATCCACTACCGGTGAGTGTCCCACCACGTAGTGGCCAATATTCTCATCAATGTCTTGGTGAACCTAGCTCTCACTACCGATGGGCTCGGGTCCCACTGTGTAGCAGCAAATGTTAGCATCAATAAGTCCAATATCTGCTACCAAAGGGCTTGGGTCCCAATGCATAGTGGTCAACACTCTCATCAATATAGCAATACAGTATCAACTACCGGTGAGTGTCCCACCACGTAGTGGCCAATATCAATATAAAAAGTGGCCATTCATCACATCATCATAACAGTATCCACTACCGATGAGTATCCCACTGCGTAGTGGTCAATAACAATATAAGCACTAGTCATTCATTGTCTCATAACAGATGAATCATATTTCATCATAATGCCATAGCATTTAGCAAAATACATGTGTTTCATAAGCTATCACAGGGCATTTACACATAAGCTTTCTCAATAGCATTTGACATTCATTGTTAATTCATTTCATCATTATCGCGCTCGTGGCAGCTTTTTCTCACAAAGTGTAGTTTACAAGGCATCATTCACATATCTTTATGGCATTCTCATGGAATTTATTATATGGCATTCATATTTATCATATACTGAGATAACTTAGCGTCGCATGGTCATACAATGATGCAGTGACAAGTAACACTGACATGCCTCTTGGTGAGGGTGTAGTTCCCGATGTAGGGGGAGTTTCAGGATGCCTTGAACATGAAACCTTGAGCTAATACACATTTCTTTACAAAAACAGTGATTTGAAGAAATTTGGGTTCCATTTGATGGGTTGATAGCTCAGTACAAAGTGAGCCTTAGTTGCTGGAAATTTCCCTGTAACAATGCACAGTGGCGTGTTGCGCATTTCGAGTCATAGCTAAATATCCGTGGGGAGTTTCAAACATCTCAAAACAAGCAAATTTAAGTACATTCATAAACCTTTCCGATTGCTGAAATTTCAAGGTTTTTGGATAACATTAGCTAGATCAAAAGTATTGCCTAAAGAGGGCCACAGTTTCTGGAAATAGAAGCGACTGTGAACAATGTCATGCCTCGACATTTAGGACCATATCTTTTTATCGATACAAAATTTTTTCATGACAAAAAATTTAAACTTGGAGCATACACATGTCTTTCATTTGAGACCTATTTGGTCTTATTTGGGTTCCATTTGATCATCGAACGTATAGATGCAAAAACATTCACAGTTCTGGAAATTCACATTCTGAAATTGACCTACTTTTAAAGAACACTCAATATTTCCTAGCCAAGCTACACTTTGGGCTGGGAACCTTATTCGTGATAAGGAGTCTCACAGTGAGTGATTTTAAGAGTTCCCATAAATAAAAAAATCAAACATATGGTAGACACAGTCATGGCATTGAGAAGCACAAACTGAAACTTCGACCTCATGTTAACCCATCCATTCTTCACATTTTTCTTTATATCATGTAATCCATTTCAACATTTTTACAACACTCATGGATGCATAAAGCTAAACCCACTTACCTTGACTTCTCACAGTATCACAAATTCTTACTCATGGCCTTCACGGGGCTTTCCTTGGCTTCACCAGTGGGTTGTTTTGAAAGGGGCAGCAGTGAACTTTAATAGAGAGGGAAAAGTTGAGAAAAAATGGGAGAGGCCCATGTTTCCCAAGGCTTAAAAAGCAAGGGTGGTTGGAAAACATTGTGCCTGACGCAATCACTCATTTTTCTGACATGTACGGGCCTACTCTGACATGCACAGAGGCTGTACATTTGACTAAGACAATCCGTGCACTGCACTATGAAACATCTAAGTGGCGTTGCTCTCTCATCTCTTCCAACTAGTGCTACTCCAACCGGTCTTGCTCTCTCTTCTCTTCCAACCAGTGCTACTTTCTCTTCTCTTCCAACTGATGCTGCCCCAACTAACGTTGCTCTCTCTTCTCTTCCAACCGGCGTTGCTCCAACCGACGCTGCTCTCTCTTCTCTTCCAACCGGTGCTACTCTCTCTTCTCTTCCAACCGGGACTGCTACAACCAGCGCTATTCCAACTGGCGCTGCTCTCTCTTCTCTTTCGCATGTGGTGAAAATTCTTATGCCTTCTCGCTCGACATTACATCCCTCTTCCCCCGTGGCGATACTGAAGTGGGAGAAAATTGTGGCCCTTATAAGTGGTCTTGTCTTAGAAGGCTGAGAACTGCAACCAAGTGTCCGTAAGAGAACAAGTGGAGTCCTGCCCCTCGCAGGGTGTGCTTGTGTGTGTACAGTAGGAGGACGACGAGGTCGTCTCCTCTGTACTTGGGTTGGCATAGCAATGGCGTTGCCCCAAGTGCTTGGATGCATACGAGTAGCGTGCGTAGGACCTGGCCTTAAAAAGTTTGATCTTGAACACGGACTCGAGGTAACGGAAGGGTTGCCCCGAGGTGTGACTCGAGTGGGTAACCCACGAGCTTTGTGGTGTGTGTAAGAGGTGGAGGCCACAGGGCCTCTGTATCTATGTGTCGAGCCCCTAGGGATAGAGACTCATAGTGGTGCAGGAATGTGAGGGGTAGTCTAGCGGTAACCCACATAAGCAATGGCAACTTGCTTGCCTTTTACAGAAAGGGACTGAGCAGCCTTCCGGCATACCTCGGGAATACGACCGGCAAGTACGTGTCGATGGCTGGGTGCATGCTGTGTGTGGCAACAGAAGTGCTGCCAATGCAGGGTGCCTTGGTGGATTTTCCACCAAAGAGAGGAGATGGGGAGTGAGGGACTTTTAGGTCCCACTTAACACCGATCTAGTTTAAGATCTGGGAGCTAGACAAGGGGTCTTTGCTCAAAAGGATGGTTGGGAACGAAGTTGAAGGAACTTGTTCCCTAGGGACACACGCAAATGTAGGGATAAGAAAATCCTCGATCCGGATGAATGGGTTGCAGAACCTGTAAGTCATATGTGAAGTGTTAAAAGATAAAAGCAGATAATAAAAGAAGAAACTAGCTAAACAAGAACGATTCGACTAAGGGGTAGTAAGTCCCCAGTGGAGTCGCCAGCTAGTTAGGTGCCTCGATCTCGCCCTCTGAATCTGGATGATCGAGCGGCATGCGTCTCAGGTTTCAGGGGAGACCTGGGACTTTTGAGATCGCTCTCTCGAGAACCTCGTTGGAGAACAAAGGCAGGTATTACCAACCGATGAGAGAGGAATTTAAGGTGGGTTCGAAACTTACTCAAGCTGGCTCTCATCGGCGGCCTCTTAGATCACAAAGAAAGCCCCCAAGTAATAAAACTGGTTCGAATTCGCCTCCCTTGGCTTTTATTCTCCTGTTTTCTGCAATCACACATATATGGAAAAGATTATAAGAACCTCACCTAGCCTTTTGGGCGAATGTACACAAGCATGCACATTCAAAAGAAAAAGGAAAGAACGAGAGAAGAAAGATGGGGGAAAGAAAAATTTGACCAGGCGGGGAGATCAACACAGTTATTAAGCTGGTCGGTAATTGGCCTGACGTACTAATAAAAGGGCTTGGTAACTCAGACTGGCTCAACAGGTTTACTACTAGACGTCAATACCGATACTAACTAGTTAGACATGACGGTTAGTCTGTCGTGGCGATAAAGCAGGTGTAGTAATTTTGACACAACAACATTATAGCTAGACGACGGGACTTCCATAAGGTCTAATCTCAACCCTTTTTAATCAAACGAAAGGATAACAGAAAGAATGAAAATCATAAAGAGAGAGTAAGAAGTAAGAGAATAAAAAATAGAAGAGAAAGAAAGAGAGGAAGAGAAAGAAAGAAGGAGAAGAGTGTAAGAGAAGAGAGAAGGAAGGAGAAAAGAAGGTGAAAGACACATTCAACGCTAGGCATCATCGGCTGTGTTGGAAGAGGAAGAGAGGGAAAGACAGAGTTGACACTACGCATAGCTGAATGGGTTGCAAAGAGAAGAGAGAGAGAGACATAGTCGGTGCTAGGCATCACCGGTTGGGTTGGAAAGAGAAGAGAGAGATAGACACAGTCGGCGCTAGGCTTCGTCGGTTGTGTTTAAGAAGTTAGGAGAGAGAAGACACAGTAGGCGCTAGGCATCGCTAGCTAGGATGGAATGAGAAGAGAGAAAAAGGACACAGTCAGCGCTAGTCTTTGTCGGTTGTGTGTAAGAAGAGAGGAGAGAGAAGATAGAATAAGTGTTAAGCTTTGTCGACTGTATTAGACAGAGAAGAGAGAGAAGATGCAGTCGATGCTAGACTTCATCGATTGTATTAGATAGAGAAGAGAGAGAAGATGAAGTCGGTGCTAGGCTTCACCGACTGTACTACGTAGAGAAGAGAGAGAAGATGCAGTCGGCGTTAAGCTTCACCGATTGTGCTTAAGAAAAGGGGAGAGAGAAGATACAATTAGTGCTAGGCTTCACCGTTTGTGCTTAAGAAAAGGGGAGAGAGAAGATACAGTTAGTGCTAGTATCTCAAGCTATTTTTAGAGGAAGAGAAGAAGTAAGACAAAATCAGCGTTAGCATCGCCGACTGTGTTCAAAAAGAGAGTGGAGAGTGATAAAGATGAGAAGAAGAGAGAGAGAGATGAGAAAGAGAGATAAAGATGAGAAAGAGGATAGAGAAAGGGAGATAAATATGAGCAAGATGAGAGAGAAAGGGAGAGATAAAGATGAGAAGAGGAGAGAGAAAGGGCGAGATAGGGATGAAAAGAGAAGAGAGAAAGGGAGAGATAGAGATGAGAAGAAGAGAGAGAGACGAGAAAAGAGGGGAGGAGAGAAAAAATTACCTTACCAAAGGGTACCGACTCTTTTTTTCTGTCTTCTCTTTTTCTCTCTCCAAGATGTACCCACGAGCTTAAGCAAAAATGAAGTCTTTATTGATTAATTGAATAAATGAATCTAAGCTTTTGTGTTCTTTGTTTGCAATTTGGCTTTGCATGCTTATATAGAATTGAACCCAAACATAAGTGGACACCAAAAAACTACCTAAAATTTAAGATAATTAAAATTTTATTGAATTAAAAGAAATTCTAAAAATTGGTGCAAAATGACTATTTTGCCCCTGCCTAACAATGTGTGGAATTATATAATAGTCCCTGCTGCTGTCCGAGAACTTGCATGATCTTTCATGACTGATCTGAGGTTGTTCTGATGCCCTTTTGATTGAAAGATGATTATTTTCTTATAGGACTCGGCATGACGTTCGATTTGATACCAATTTCTTTCCATGGATCGTATTTTTAAGCCACGACCATGAGACTTGAATTTTGGATGAATCTTGAAAACTTCAGATCGATGGTGTGCTTGTTCCTTGATTTTTTCTTCATTTTCTTCACTGAATCACACTGAGCATGCCGTCACGATCACGTTGCAACAAACGCAGCTCGATTTCGTGTCCGGGTGAAAATTTTGTCGTCTTGCATTTTTGCCAGGAATCTTGAAATCTGGCAACCTGAATTTACAGTAGCTTCAATGCCTTCGTGTGTGAAATCCAACTATTCATCATGCGTGGGGTTTGGTTCAAAGATAGCCACGGACCTTACACACATAATGCTTATGTCCATCAGGTATGTGAGCATCGTGATTTGGTCACCGGAGTGGGGCGTGCTACTGTTGAATTTTCTATAACTTTCTTCACGGATTAGCAACTTCCCTCTAGTTTTTCTCCTTTCTCAGACATCGTCATAAGGCGTACCACATATTGAATCGCTTGTCTTGACGAGACGAACACGCTGATAAAATTTGAGTGCAATCCGACTCTGAACGAGTGAGATATGGGCCTTAAAAGTCTCTACCCGTGACTATAAAAACAACCACCCTTAATGGTGTTTTTATGTAAGGTGGCCACATGAGAATAGTTTGTGGCCCATCCTTTTTTGGTATTTTAATCATAACTTTCTCTTTGAGTGCTTGATTAAGCTGAAACTTGACCCGTAGGGATTTTTGACCATGCAATGACGATGGTACCACAGCAATTTGATGCACTAAAAATATAGTTCTAACTATGGGGTCCATTTCAGGGTGCTAGAGGCTAATTTTTTCTGAAAGTATTTCTTTGTGTTCATTGCCTTAGACATGTCTGATCGTGATGAAACTTGGCAAATAGCCTTTTGGAGTACTGATGAAGATCTTGACGAATTTTGGAGCCATTCTGAGACTATCAAAATTTCCACTATTTTATATTCTTTATTGACTTGCTTCATGTTTATTTTTGTATCAGGGACCAAGGAGCTGAAAAAAGTGTTCAAATAGTACCGTCCCAAAATTTTCTCTCTCCTTCCTCTCTCTTTTTCTCAATTTGTGACTGAGCAATTAGAAAAGATGGAGATTTTATTAAGCAAAGTTTACTTTGTGTACAATGAGAGTACGTGATATATATAAATTTTTGCCGAAACATGGGTGGATTGATCGAAATTAAACCTAATTTCTCAAAATTAAGATTTAATTGTATTAAATAAAATAAGAAAATAGGGTAAAAAATGACCGATTTGCCGCTTCCAAACAATTGGAGAAATTTCAAAGCAGTCCATGTTGTTGCCTTAGAACGTTCGTGATCTTTCATGAATGATCTGGAGTTGCTCTGGTGCCCGTTTGTTTGATAGATGATTTTTTCTTATAGGGCTTGGCATGGCGATCGATTTGATACCAACTTCGAGCCATAGAACGTGGTTTTAGACCACGATCATACGACTTCAAATTTGGAATAATCTTGGAAACTTTGGATCGATAGTGTGCTCGTTCTTTGATGTTTTTCTATGATTTCATCAATGGGTGGAACTGAGTATGCCATCACGGTCGCGTGGCAACAAACGAAGCTCGATTTCGTGCCTAGACGAAGATTTTGCAACTTTGGAGTTTGGTCAGAATTTGGAATTCCTGTGCCAGAATTTTTAGTCACTTTATCGGCTTCATGTGCAAAATCTGACCGTTTATTATGTACAGGGTTCAGACAAGTAATAGTTATGGACCTTACACATGTGATGCAACTTGTTTTACATCGATCGGGCTCGCGAGCTCTGTGATTTAGTCCCTCGAGCAAGGCATGACGCTTTTGATTTTCCTACAACTTTCTTTCCAGATCAGCAACTTAACTTAAATTTTTCTTCACGTTCGGGCATCGTCATGGGGCATGCCACAACCTCGGGCGAGTGAGATATGAGTGTTGCAAGTCACTGCTCATGACTGCCCCTTTAATGGTGTTAAGTTGCAGGGTGGCCGCACGGGAATAGTATGCGGCTCCTCTTATTTTAGTGTTTCACCCATAACGTTTTCTTGGAGTGTCTGTTGAAGCTAAAATTTAACCCATGGGATTTGCAACTATGACAGATCCAATGGCAGTGGTCCCACAACTATTTGATGTACCAAAAGAAAGGTTCCAATTATAGGGGTCTATTTCAGGGTGCTAGAGGTTGATTCTGTCGATTATTTCTCAATCTGCACTGCCTTAGACATATCGAAATGTGACAAAATTTTGCAGGAGACGTTTTGGAGTCCTTATGAAGATCTTGACCCGTTCTGGGGCCATTCTGATTATATCAAAATTTCTACTGTTTGTCAAGCTTTATTAATTGGCTTCTCTTTTTACTCGGCATCGGGATGGTGCTAAAAAATGTCTTCAAACAGTCAGTCATAGCAAGAGTAATGGGGGACTTTGGAGTTTTGGCGCCTTGTTTGGAAGATGATCCCTTTTCATTAATCCTGACCATATCGCCCTTCAGTGTATCATCTTCACCATATTGGTCCCATTTGGGAAGGTTATCGAGGTTCGGAGATGAAAGGTTTCCTCTTAGAACGCTTAAAAGAACTTCTTCAAATTCTTGAAAGTGATGATCACAAGCAAATATGATATTACTGGGATCATCTTCTTCATCTCCACTCTCAATCATGTGAATGACGACGTTCTCTTTTGAGTTGTCTTGAGCTACCGGCTTTTCGGTCGTTGTGACCATATTTTTAGGGAGACGATTGGTGAAGATACTCATATTTTGGTTAGGTTCTTCGATTTCTAGCTGCTTCAGTGATGTCACCCTTATTGATTAACCCTTGAATCACCCATTTAAAATACAAGGATTTTTTAGTATCGTGAGCATGGTTTTGGTGCCATTTGCACCATTTTCTCTTATTCGTGACTTGAAATGGTGGTTCAGATGGTGGCGGGAAATAAACCATGTCTCTAGACAAGGGTAATTCTAGCACCTTTTCTAATGGGTCTTTGAGAGGGGTGAAATTATCCTCTTGCCTTCAATTATTATTTTGAGCGTTGGCTCTAGGCTGATCCATTCGGTTTTGGTTCTGATTGTTGCGTTGGGCAGCTAAACCTTGAGTCGGTCTGTTAACGACAATCTCATGAACTTGACCAAAAGAATTCCCCTTATTATTGTTTTTGTTCTTATTTTAAGGATTTGTTATCGATTTATTGTCGAGCTTGATGTTGAGGGGTGTCCCTCTGGCCCTATCATGTCGTGCCACCTGCTCAATCATGGAGTCAAAAGAGTGGGGGTAAGATCTTGGCTGAAGAAGGTCTTGTATTTAGGAGCGACGTTCTCTAAGACTATGGAGTTCTTGGCTAGGTCTGTAAGTGGACATTCTATGATCCACATCGCCGCCTCGTAGAATTTACCTATGAAATCCTCGAAGGATTCTTCTGGGTTGTGTTTCATTGCACTGAGCTCGCCCTGGGAGAGAGGTTTCAGTGTCAACCCATGGTAGTAGTTTAAGGTCACATAGTTTGGACCATGATGCCTTTTATCATCATGCGGCTAGGATGTGTATTATGGTTTAAGGCCATATAGTTTGGACGGTGCAAATTAAGGTCGTGCAGCTAGACCTCCGCTACAATTTACGGCCTCATAGTTTGAAACATGCAGTTTAAGGTTGTACTTAAACCAAAGCCGTGCAGTTTAAGGTCATGCAGCACGGACCAAGGCTGTGCAGTTTAAGGACATGTAGCGTGAACCAAGGCTGTGCAGTTTAAGGTCATGCAATGAGGACCATTGTGTGGGTCACCATGTAAGTGAGGCTCCATGGGGAATAGGTATTGTGAAAGGTAATCCGACTCCCTGGGGATAAAATGGTTAAGACTAGCAAGGGGTTCAAATGGGAAAGTCGACTTCATTGAGGATAAGGAGATAAGTGTGGCTCCCTTAGAGGTGAAAAATGGCACTCAATAGAGAACAAATTCATTGAAGATGACCCAACTCCTAAAGGATAGGATAGCTAGTTGTGAAGCAGACCAACCGGGGGTTGTAGTGATAAGAATGACCCTAACGCCTATGGGGATAAGGGACTACAACACGAGCATGACTCCTATTGGGGATGAGAAGTCATGGCCTAGGCGGAACCACCTGGGTACCACTTTATTGGGGATAATAGGTCACGGTCAGGGTGTAACGCCACTGGGGATACTAGTAGTAAAACACACACGGCTTTAGCATGGCGGTGTGCGGTAACGAACTGCTGAGGACATAGCCGACGCTAGACACAGCCAACATTATTTCTAGAACACTTAGCCGGTGTTGAGGTTGTTAAAACCACAGTCGGCGTTGAGCACAACCAACATTATTTATTGAACACTCAGTCGGCGTTGAGCTTTTGAACAAGCAGTCGGCACTAAGAAGTTTCGACAACCTAGCCAGCGCTGGCTAAGGGTTAGTGTTCGGGCGTTAACCTGAGACCGATCCGATCCCGATATCTGCTGCATAGGATTTCATGGGTGGCGATAAAATTCCGCTCGAGCCTCTGGTCAAAGCCCGACCTGGTCCAGTCCATCGTCATTTGGCCTTCTTGAACGCTGCTAGCATTCTCGGTTTAGGTAGGATATTTAAAGGAAGCTTCGATTATGTAAAGGGGGTAACCCCATTTTCACTATTTCACGAAAGATAAAAAGGCTTAAAGTAAAAATTTCTTTTAACAGAGAGGGTGAGGTTTTCTGGTGAGAGCTTTGGTGAGCACACAGGGGATTCCCGCAAGGTTAGCAAAAATTTTCTGACAAGTAGGGATAGGTTATGGCTAAGAAAAAGAACACCAGCGGGGAAGACCATGCTTTTGTCGGAGTTGCAGGAGTTTGCAGTAGGAAGAGGGAGTTCACCGGGGAAACAGGGAACTCTAGCAGTGGTTTTGAGGGTTCTTGAGAAGTAAAGAAGGTGCAGCAGAGGGCTGCCTAGGAATTTTTTCTAGTTTTTTGCAGTTTTTCGACTGGTGAAAGTGGTTTCCCGGTTACTTGGAGAAAGGTTGCAAAGGGTAATGGAAGGGAGTTTTCGGCGGGAACCCAAAGGGCACAAGGAGACAGACCGTCGCTGAAGGTGAACAGTTACGGGGAAGATAAACGACCATGAATCCACATGTGTGAGGATGTGTATTAGCCATGATGTGGCAGCATTTGTCAGGTGGCATAACAGGGCTCGAGGTGATGCATGCGAAATCTGTATAACGTGTGGAAGATTTGAACCCAAGCAGAAATTGTCATTTGAAAACACAGTCGGGGTTGTCTTAAGATACACAAGTCAGCGCTAAGCATTAAGTGCACAACCGGTGCTAGACCTCTTGAAGATACACCCGGCACTAGGCCATTAGAGACACAGCCGGTGTTAAGCTTCTGTAAACCCAGCCGACGCTATGCTTCTGAAGATATGGTTGACACTAAGCCTCTGAAAACATAGTCGGTGGCAACTGAGGATACACAGTCGACGCTGGTCTTCTGAAGACACAGCCGGTGCTTGACCAGTGCCTTAGTAATTTTCATTCAGCAGTGAATCCTTGAATCTTTTTTATAATGATTGAGTCTTCTTGCAGAATTTCTGACATAAAGAACCTTCCAAGGGAAGGAGAGGTCTGCACCAATGAATTTACAGGTGAGGCTCTATTAAGGGGTGAGCCCATTTGGCTGACAGAGCCTGTATGCAAACTAGAGTGGCCTCTCTGTGTCACTTTCATCAGTGTCCCAGTTCGTTTTGACGTCCGAGAGGACAATGACAACAATGTTAGTATTGAAGAAGGGGTGGCTCTCCTTCATTGTATGCACAGGAACATAGCTTCTGGAGAGAACTTGCCCATCCAAGGAAAGCAATTGGCGCAAACAAAGGGACTAATGTGGTCAGGAAAATGCCTTTTAGTATAAGGGGAGCACCAATATTTAAAGGGATACTTCTCCTGGACCATCAGGGTGTTGGTGTCGCACAGAAGCATTCTTGAACGTGCTTCTCTACTAGTAGCGGTGCAGTGCTCGGCCAGCTACTATGATCGGTGCTCCAATACTGTCAAGGTACTGCTGGAGACATGGAGCAATGTTAGCAACACCTGGCTTCTTGGGTATGGGAAAGCAAGAATCTCCTTATTCGATCTTCATTTTATCGAGGGCTTTCTGTTGATCAGGGCTATGCATGATGAGTTCGTGCCCCAGAACTCTGTCATCTTTGACAGCGCTAGCTTGGGCGAAGAGGTGCCACCTGCTAATCTTCAAAAGATTTTCAAGGTTTACCAATTGCTCCATGTCAAGTCTAACAAGAGTCGAGTAACCTTTACGGAATGGGTGAAATTATTTTGTGGGGACTACCCTGAAGGTGGTCGAGGTACTCCTAGAGGGAAAGGGAAGGCAGTTGTAAAGGGGATGCCTCCCGTCTATCAATTCGAGACTAGCGACGAACACGTCTTCTTGGATGCATATTTGGCCTTACTTTTATGCAAGTTTGTGTACTCTTCTTGAGGGGCAGATGAGTATGTCCTTGCTCAATAGGGCGTGAGTATGTCCTTGCTCAACCAGTTCTGTGCAATATATACCAAGGATTGGGGGCCATCTCTCGTAGAAAGGCTTACAAAGGCAAAGAGGGAGGGAATGGCATTATCGAAGGAGAAGCGTTCCCTAGAGACTTTAAGACTCCATTCCCCATCCATTATGTATATGGGTGGCTAGGGGCATATTTCCCTGCCACCTATATGAGAAGCCAGGGCACGGGGGATAAACTGTGCCCCATCTTGATGAGGATTGCTGGTCAAAAGGCTATCTTACATAGCCCAAGGGAAGCTCGGAGCTTGTTCAAGCATGACTCCTTAAATATGTTGTGGGTTCCATTCTCGGTTGGAAGCTTCACAGATCGTGCACTATTGATGACTAGGGAAGGAACTGGACGGCGCTCCTACGACTGTTAGGGAGCTCATGTTCATTAGGAGTGTTAGAGGGGGAGTTTTACCCTATCGGACCCCATACAATGCCATATTGGAAGGGTATTTCCCTCACCGCTTTGCCCGTCAGCATGGGCTTGATCAGAGCTCCCCCTGCTCTATGTTTTTCAAAAAGCGTCGGGATAGGGTAAACATGGGGAAGACGGAAAAGCTGGGGACTCTTCGAGAGTGCTGGTTTTCATGACACATACGAAACACTGGGTCCAAATGTCTAGAGATGAAAGAGATTAGCAAGTATGTGTTACCTCACTTCGGTAGAAGGGTCGAAGTGAACGAGGCTTTTGCAAATTGGTGGAGAATTACGAGCCAAGGATACTGAGATGCTGATCACCTTAGAAAGGGGAGAACGACAACTGGCACCAAGAGACTAGACAGTGGAGACTGGTGGATACTACTGCTCTTGGTGAGGTCTTAGTCTTGAGATATCCTTTGAATGGTAGGCTTTAGGGATTCCTCGAGAGATAACGGCTGATGAATCCATTCGAAGACAAAACTGAGTTTATCAAAGATGCTCCTGGTCTTCTTCTTCATCGCAAGAAGTTACAGCCTATTATTATCACTTCTGATCGAGAGGTGACTCCGGAACTTGGGGTGGTGTGTCCAGGTCCAAAGGGGATTCCTGAATCAGATGCGATTCTAATGGAGGTCAATGAGGATGGAGACCTTGTAATCATTGCCTCAGGAGAGGAACCTATAGCTGACATGGTTTTTGACCCTCTGAAAATTATGACCCTGCCTGAGACAAGGGTCGCACTAATGGATAATGAGGGCCCGGGCAAGTTTCTGGAGGAGGGGGCTATGGTTGTCGAGCATCAAGCGGCTGCTATCCCAGAGGGCATAGGTCAGGGAGATGAAGGGATTGAGCACTTTGTGCAGGAGTGTTTGCTGTAGAGGATGCAAACCTGGCAAAAGAGGTCACGACAGAGTCTGAGGTGATGACCTTAGAAGATGAAGGCCAGACGGAAAAGGTAGCCCCTGAACTTCTCGAAACTGAAGAGACAGTTCAGGAGAGTGGGGAACAAGAAAGAGATGCTGGCCTTGAACTTGTTGTGGTCATGGCAGAGAGTGAGAGACCAGGGGAGGGGATTGCTTCTGAATCTAGGGTTCTCGAGGCTTTGGAATTCACAATTTCTCTTAAAGAGCAAGTGACTCATATGGTTGTCGTTCCTTCAAGCCCAGTCTCGGAAACTGAAGTTCCTTCAGCGGTGGTGGACCAAGGAGTACAATTCAGACCTATTTGCATTCGAATTCTTGGGATAATCACGAGCATGCTTTGTGCAGGTCTTCAGGGTCTAAGGGAGCTGCTTCTCACTATGTTGGGCGAGGCAATAGTAAAATTGAGGGAGTTTGCTACTGCAACCAGCACTTTGAGGGATGCATCAGAGGTCTTCTCTCATTTTCATGCTACTTTAGATGAGCTGCAGAGCTAGGGGTTGCATCATGAGGCTGAGACCAACAGGATGGCTTCCTTAGAGGTGTCAATCTCGTGTAGTCATGAGGGAATAGATGTTTGTTTTTTAACGTATTTTTCAGCACCTTGGTCTCTGATAAAAAGCAGGTTAATAAAGCCTACAAAATAGTGGAAATTCCCGACCATCCTAGAATGGCTAAAAATTAATCAAGATCTTCATCATCACTTCAAAAGACCACCTGTCAAGTCTCATCGCAATCAGACATGTCTAAGGTAGTGAACGCAAAGAAACAATTTCAGAAAAATTGGTCTCTAACACCTTGAAATGGACCCTATAACTAGAGCCATACTTCTGGGGCATCAAATGGCTATGGGACCACCGCCATTAAATTCGGTGCAGTCGAAAACTCGTATGGGTCAAGTTTCGGCTTAATCGGGTACTCCAAGACAAAGTTATAGGTAAAATCTCGAAAAGGGTAGGTCACACACTATTCCTGTGTGGCCACTCTGCATCAAAACACCATTAAAGGTGGTCGTTTTTACACTTACAGGCAGTCACTTTTGGGGCCTATAACTCACTCGTTTCAAGTCTGATCTCTCTCAAATTTGGTGAGCGTGTTCGTCTCATCAAGACGAGCAATTCGATATGTGGTACACCTGGTGACAACGCCCGAGTAGAGAGAAAAACTAAATGGAAGTCGGTGCTCCGTGAAGGAAGTGGCAGAAAATTCAGCAGCAACACGCCTCGTTCAAGCAACAAGATCACGACATACCCGATCAGCATAAAACCGATTGCATTATGTGCGTGAGGTCCGAAGCCATCTCTGGTCCGTACCTCGCGTATGATGCATGGCTGGTTTTCACACACGAAGGCTTCAAAGCTGCCGTAAATTTCGACCGTCGGATTTCATGATTCTGGTTAGAAACTCAAGACGACAAAATCTTCATCAGGACATGAAATCAAGCTACGTTTGTTGCAACGTGATCGTGACGGCATGCTCAGTGTGATTCAATGAAGAAGTCATGAAGAAACATTAAGGAATGAGCACACAAATGATCCGAAGTTTTCAAGATTCATTCAAATTTCAAGTCTCATGATCATGACTCAGAAATATGATATATGGCTCAAAGTTAGTATCAAAACGATCGTCATGTCGAGCCCTACAAAGAAAAAATAATCTTTCAATCAAACGGATCAGCCACAGAAGATCACGTAAGTTCTCGGGCAGCAGCAGGGACTGTTATGGAATTCCACACATTATTAAGCAGAGGTAAAACAATCCTTTTGAAACCATTTTTAGAATTTCTTTAATTTCAATTAAATTGTAATTATCTTCAATTCTAGGTAGTTTTTGGGTGGACACCAATGTTTTACCCCAATTCTATATAAAAAGGCAATGTCTCATTATATAAAAGACAGATTCATTCTTCTTTGATCAATCAAAAAAATTATGAATTTTGCTTAAGCTTGTGGGTATGTCTTGGAGAGAGAGAGAGAGAGGAGAGAGAAGAAAGGAGGTGGTTCCCTTTGAGCTGGTAACTTTCTCTTTCCTTTTCTCTTTCTCTCTCCTCCTCTTTCTCTCCCCTCTCTCTCTTTCTCTCTCCTCCCCTCTTTCTCATCTCTATCTCTTTCTCTCTCTTCTTCTCATCTCTATCTCTTTCTCTCTCTTCTTCTCCTCTCTATCTCTTTCTCTCTCTTCCTCTTATCTTTATCTCTTTCTCTCTCTTTTTTTGGCCATTATCTCTTTCTCTGACTTCTTCTCATCTCTCTCTATCCTTCTCTTTTGTTGCAGTCGGTGAAGTCTAACGCCGACTGGATTTTTCTCTTTCCCTTTCTATCAAAGTCGGTAAAGCTTAGTGTCAGATCAATGTTTCTCTCTCTCTCTTCGATAACAGGCGGCGAAGCTTAGTGCTGGTTCGATTTTGCTTTCTTCCTTTTCTTCCATCATAATCGGCGTAAGCCTAGCGCCGGATGGGTTACTCTCTTTCTTCTCTTCTATCACAGTCGGTGAAGCCTAGAGCTAACTCGATCTCTCTCTCTTGCTTCTCTTCCATCACAATCGGCACAAGCATAGCATCTGTTGAGTCTCTCCCTTTCTTCTCTTCTGGGGCAATAAGCAAAGCCAAGCGCAGACTGCATTTTCTCTCTCTTCTTCTGACCCAATCGATAAAGCCTTGAAACGACTGCATCTTCTCTCTCGTCTTTTGACATAGTTCGTGAAGCCTAACACCGACTGTGTTTTCTCTCTCTGCATTTGACACAGTTGACGAAGCCTAATGTCGACTGCATCTTTTCTCTCTTCTTCTGACACAGTCGGCGAAGCCTAGCACTGACTGCATTTTCTCTCTTCTTCTAGCACTGTTGGTGAAGCCTAGTGCCAACTGCATCTTCTCTCTCTTCTCCTCTGATAACACAGTCGATAAAGCTCAGTGCCGACTAGATTTTCTCTCTCTTCCTTCTAACACAGTCGACATGCCTAGCACCAACTACGTCATTCTTCCCTCTCTCCCTTTTATTCTGTCACCTTTCATACTCTTCTCTTCCTTTCTTGTCCCTCCTTCCTTTTGTTCCCTTCTTCTCTTATTTCATTTCTCATTCTTTCCTCATAACCATCATTCTGTTATTCTTTCATTCGACTAAGAGGGATTGAGGTTAGCCTTTCATGGTAGTCTTATCGTCTAGCTGTAATGTTGTTGTGCCAGGATTACTTGGCCCGCTTTATTTCCAAGACAAACTAACCATTGTGCCTCCCTAGTTGGTACTGGTGACATCTAGTAGTAATACTGTAAGCCGGTCTTCGTTACCTAGTTTTTTTTGCTACCATGTCAGGCCAATTATTCACCAGCTTAAGCACTGCTCTGATCCTCTGGCTCAGTCAAATTCTTCTTTCCCCCATCTTTCTTCTCTTATTTTTCTTGTTGAATGCGCATGCTTGTGTACGTTCATCAAAGAGGAAAAGGGTGAGGTCAGACCCACCTGTCTTATAACCTTTGCCATATGTGTGTGACTGCATAAAATAGAAAACTTCAAGCCAAGGGAGGGGATTTCGAACTAGTTTTATTAGTGGGGGGGCTTTCTTTGTGATCTAAGAGGACGCCCACATGAGCCAGCTCGAGTAACTCTCAAACCCACCTTAAATTCCTCTCTCACCAGTTAGTAACACCTGCCCCTGTTTTAGAACGAGGTTTCCGAGAGAGCTATCTGAAAAACATCTCGGGTCTTCCCTCGAAACCCAAGATGCATGCCGCTCAATCCCAAAGGATCTAGAGGGCGAGATCAAGGCACATAACCAGCTTGGCAGCTCCACTAGGGACTTACTACCCCTTAGTCAGATCATTCTTGTTTGGCTAGTTTATTCTTTTATTATCTGTTTTCATTATCTTTTCACATCTTATTTATGGCTTGCACGTTCTGTAACCCATTTATCTGGATTAGGGATTTTCTTATCCCCACATTTGAGAGTGTCCCTAGGGAACAAGTTCCTTCGACTTCGTTCCCAACCATCCTCTTGAGCAAAGACCCCTTGTCTAGCTCCCAGTTCTTAACCTAGACCTGTGTGAGGAGGGACTTAAAGGTTCCTCACTCCCTATCTCCTCGCTTTGGTGGAAACTCTACCAAGGAGCCTTGCATCGGCAGCACTTCTACTGCCCCACATAGCATGCACCCAGCTTCCGACAAGTCACTTGTTAGTCATGCTCATGAGGTACGCCGAAAGGCTACCTAGTCCCTTTCTACAAAAGGTAAACAAGTTGTCATTGCTTCTGTCGGTTGCCATAAGGCTACCCCCCACATTTCTGTACCATTGGTTAATATCCTTAGAGGCTCAACACATCGAGGCGGAAACCCCACGGTCTCCACCCCTCACACACACCACAAGGCTCGTGGGTCTCCCACTCAGGCCACATTTCGGGGCAACCCTTGTGCTACCCCGAGTCAGCATCCAGGATCAGACCTTCTAAGGTCAAGTCCTGTGTAAGTTGATCACATGCATCTCACTCCTCGGGGCAACGCAGTCATTACGGCAACCCAAGTACATAGGAGACGACCTCCTGTCTTCCTATTCGGCCCACACAAGTGCACTCTGTAAGGGGTAGGCCTACACATGTTCTCTTATAGACACTTGCTCGTAGTTCTTAGCCTCCTAAGGCCAGATCACTTGCACGAGCCCAAGCTGACCCCCAGGTCTCTGGTAATCCTTCTTCAAGGGGCGCACACCCGTCGCCATCACAGACGTCCCCTCGCCCTAGACTCGGGCCTTCTCATGACTCTATCCTATTCTGGCCCACTCCTCCTTCATTGAGCAAGCACCTTCAGCCTTGACACACAAAGGTTTTCCCCAAGAGTACCATCCTAAACCAGCCCCGTCACTTTGGTCGTATCTCTGGAGCTCATAAGAGAGCTCAGGGGCATTGACTTGATGGAAGATAGAGTCCTTCATCCTCCCCGACCCAAGATGACTCTAGTTCCTGGCCCTCATCTATTCCTCACCTGATGGAGACAACTCTCTCCTGTGCAAGAAGAGTTGACTAACCACAACCTAGATCACAGTTTTGGCATGAGTTCCATCAAAAGATCAAGGCTAAATGCGATAGAGGTCTGCAAATTTTGACTAGGGAGATGACCAAGGTAATCAAAACAATCAATTTTGATGACCCTCTTCACCTAAATCCCTTCTACCCCCTTCAGAGGATGAAGCATGAAGCAGAGCTCCATGAGCCCTGTGCTGTGGTTACTGTCATCGAAGAAGACCCAGCCACTCAGCAGCCACGGTCCTAAGACTGTCGAGAATCGGTTCAGACGCGATCAACATACAAGAGTCAAGTTCAGTAGGGCATGCTGGCCCCCTTCTGATTGACCTACCACATACGACCCGTCAAGTACAAAAGCCCTCAGTTGCCACTAACTTTGACCTTCATAGAGAAACGGTCAGAGTAGTGGTTGCAAGAGAGATTGGTGATGTGCAGGAAGAGCACATGAACAAGTTTGAGGATATGGTTTGCACAAAGATGGAAAAGATTGATCGTATCGACCGCACGCCAGTAGACTAACCATGAGGTCAACTCCCATCACTCTGATGGTGCACCTCCATGGCAGCCCCCTCCTTCTACCTCACAAGACAATTATGTCCCTCATCCCATCTCTCAAATAGACATTGACGCTATGGTCACCCATAGTCTAAAGAACAAACAAATCCCAGGGATACAAGGTGCGATGCCTTATCATAGGCCATAGCCCTCTTATATTGATCTGGTCCCCTTTCCCTCAGATTATAAGAAAGGAAAGTTTCCTTTATTCAACAAAAACACATCCCCAAACCAGCATATTGCCCACTTTCAGGTAGCGTGTCGAGAAACAGCAGGGAACCTTGAAGTTCCCCAGTCCGCCACTGCCCCTAATCCAAAGACTAGTCTCCTATCTTACAGCTCCAGGGGATCCTTCCTAATCTCAATACTTCAAACAATCCACCTATTCTCAAATTCCCTGGGACCTCTTTGATCCCATACACTTAGTCTCTTCCAAAACCTCAAACTTCCATCACTCAAACCAAGCCTGCTGTGCAATCAAATCAGCCAGCCGACCAAAATAAACCTTTTCCACCCAAACCTGCTCCTCAACCCAACATACCACCCAAATCAGTGGTATGAGGTCTTGATCAAGAAAAGGTGAAATATGATGTGATAAGGAATCTGAAGTAGAAATGTACGAAACTGAAGTAGAACCTATTGAGGTTGACCTGGCAATTTTAGAAGGATCTATGTCAATCACCTTTTCAGAGGACAATCTGCAACTGGGGGAAAAATTTCATAATTACCCTCTCTTTGTTACTAGCAAATTACATGCATGCCCCATCAATCGAATTATATTAGATGGAGGGTCGGAAGTCAACCTTATACTAAGGAGGATCCTTACTCAATTATGGTTGGGGTCTGAAGATCTGACGCTGACCCATGTCATAGCTCAAGGGTTCAACCAATCGATGAGCTGAACGAATACACCCAGTTTCATGTAATCGACACCGACACTTCCTACAATACTCTCCTCGGTCACCCATGGCTCCATGACCAGGGGTTGGTTTCATCAACATTACACCAATGTTTCAAGTATAGCCGAGACGGGAGACAACGATCTATACTGATAAAAGACCGTTCCCTGTGGCTGAA
Source organism: Amborella trichopoda (assembly GCF_000471905.2). Next base: position 1,425,247 of record NW_006500144.1, on the reverse strand, counting down.
ACACATTATGACGATGCTAATATTACATCACGGATCTGGCGTCTCCCCAAAAGCCAAACGATGAAGGTCACAAGTCTACAATCAAGACAGTGCCTTTGTCTCATGAAGATGTTGAGGATGTTGGGAGAACATTGGTGAACATGTTCAAAGAGGAAGAAAGGCAGAGCATAATTTTACCCCTAACCACCCTTCATTCTAACATCCCAACCATCATCCCACCAAAAACTCCTTCTTCACTTGAAAAGGAGTCTTTTCCCTCTACCCCAAGTTCTAAGCTACCTTGGCCGGAAGATGAATCAGAGGTCATTCCTGAGATTGAGCAAGCCATGGGGACAAAATTCCTAGCTCCCAGGATCACCTATATGTCAGACCAGCAGAAAGTCTTGCATACTCTTGAAAGCCGAAGTGGCGTGACTACCACTGCAAAATATTTTTCAAAATCCGGTTGCTATAAGTATAGGGGATGCTCCTAGGACCGGTGACCAACCAAAAGTTCTACTATTCGCTGACCTCTCAGGAGGAGAGAAGTTCGATAAAGAGCAACTTTCTTCCCCTCAAGGGCAGGATCCCTAGAAAAATTAAGAACCGAAGTTTGCAGTCTTCAGAGTCAGTTGGAGGTCATGCGTATCGCTTCAATACATCTCAAGGAGTTCGTGCCGGAGACTAAAAGCTATGACCACCTTGAAGTAAATGTGCCACTAATGGAGGTCGACGCCCCTCCTGATTGGATTATCTATAGCAACCAGGCTCAATAAATCATGAGGAAAATGAACTATTAGCCCTTGGCCAATCAGACATTAAGAGGAGAAAAAGCAACAACTCCCCATTTCGAAGCTATCCAAGCCGCAGCAGCCCACCATGGGGCTAAACAAGGCCTAGGGTGTTAGCCTCTTGGGGCAATAAAAGTGTCGAGAGGCATTCAAAAAAGAAATCACGTGAGGTGCAGCAAAATTTAGAAGAGAATGAAATCATACAGTAAAGTCAATCAAAAGAGAGAAGCACTTTATTCATCAGTTAAAACTTTTACAAAGTACTGGCAAGAGGAAATGACATGTTCAAAAACTATCGATCATCTTATTGATCTCTATGATGCGTGCTGTAGGAGAAGTCTCGGTGCCTTGGACATGCTCTTTTAGTTTCGCCACCGTTTGAGTCTCCTCTGCCATCGCCATAGTTTCCGACTCAATTGTGCCATTGAGTTTGGACAAATCTTCAACCAATGAGGCCTCCATGGCCCATGTTTGAACCATCTCTATCTTAAGGCCCACGAATTCCTATCTCAGTATTTGCATCTCTTCTCTGATTTCAACCATTCTCTTGCAGCTTCCTTGTGCCTCTCTCTTGAGATCCTGCTGACAACCAATTATTGTGGCCTTCTTCTCGATGCAACCATCTATCTTCTCATGACGGCACAAGATAGACTCCTCCAAGCAGGCTAGCCTGCTAGTTTCTTCCTCATGATGTAGCACCCTCAACCGCCAGCTCTCCAACTCGTTTAGAGTTGCATTAAAATGGGAAAGCACTTCTGGTGCACTCCCAATTGCGGTGGTCACAGCAAACTCCTTCAGTCTTGCCAAAGCTTCGCCTAGCTAATTGAAAGGCAACTCCCTTAAGCCTTGAAGGCCTACTCGAAGCATGCCTGTAATCATGTTAGAAACCTCACTAAAATTGGGGCTAGATGGTGTTCCTAGGATTACTACTACTGAAGAAGCCTCAACCTACCCGGGTTCTTCAGTGCTAGCCTCCCTGCCTTGACCTTCTCCCATAGGGACCTCTACTTCTGTCCCAGCAGGTTCTGAAGAAACATGTTCCCCTTGCTCTTCATCTTCTTGAACTGCCACTTCAACAATAACAAGTTCAGGAGTCGCCTACTCTCCAGCCAATTCAGCTCTATCCATGGCTTCTTCCATCTGGCTTGCACCTTCAATTGCCAGAACCTCGGCCACAAAGAGCTCAGTCCCCTCATCTTCACGACCTGGGACCATGGAGGAAGCAACCTCTTGATGCTCGAGCGCATCATCAACTACGGGCTCTTCTTCTTGAGTCATGGTCCCTGTCTAAGTCAGGGCACTAAGCTCCTGATGCAAGGACACCAGATCAACATCAGATTCCCTTCCTGGAGCAATTTATTTAGGACCTTCAGCCTCATCAGTACCCGTCCGAGCTGCCTTCGACTCAGGGACCGTCCCTGTATTTATCGCCACAAGATCCGGATTCACCTCCCGATCGGAAGCAATGACAACAAGCTCAGAGAGGCCAAAGTCGTCTGCCTCAGTTTCAAAAGAAAAAGAAGACAATTAAGGAGAAGCAGAAGGTGGTCCAGAGAGCGCGGAAAGTGATACTGGGGGAGTTCCTAAACTATCAAAAGAGGAAAAGCTACCTCCTGGTTTTGACAACATAGGAAGGTTGGCATTCTTGCGCCTCCCAGTACGTCCACTAACTGAAGACGGTGCACGAGTATCAACAGCGGTCAAGCGCTTTCTTTTCTTCCCCCCTACCAGAGTAGAAGCAGCCGCTTCAGATCCACCTCCCTGAGAAGGCCCTCTAGCCAATTTATTGTGGGGACAACTCCCGAATAGGGCATTCAAGTCCTATAGGGGACTCTTTTCATAACTAGGGACTTGCTGCCCTTCATCTCACTCAAAGATGGAACTAAGATTATTGAATACACTCCCAGTCCTAGTCTTCATTGCAAGAATTTCTGATGAGGCCTCATCAACTGCTATCTCGCTCAGAAACCCTAAAGCTCACCAATTAGAGGGATAATCTAAGACAAATACCGCATCAGGAGCAGGTGCATCCACCAGCCTCCTTTGCCTGGTATCCTGGCATCAGTTACTGTTCTCCCCTTTCCAAGGGTGATCTTTATCCCAATATCCCTTGATGCTGATTCTCCACCAGTTCACATAGGCCCTGGTCGTTCAGACACTCCTGCCAATGTGAGGTAATACATATTTGCTGTTTTCTGTCATCTCTAGACGCATAGACTAAGCTGTCCGTATTTGCTCTAGCAGCCAGCACTCATGGAAAGTTCCAAACTCTTCCATCTTCCCCTTGTTCACATTACTCTGGTGCTTTTCGAAAAACACCGAGAAGGGGTAGCCTTGATCAAGCTCGTGATGACGGGCAAAGCGTGGGGGAAATAACCCTCTAACCTGGCACTGTACGGAGTCTGATAAGGTAGAACTCCCCCTCTGATGCTTAGGATAAACATGAGCTCCTTAATGGTTGTTGGAGCGCCATCTAGTACTTCCCTAACTAATCAATGAAAGCACAGCAAGTGAAGCTCCCGACCGGGAAGTGGACCCACCTCATGTTCAAAGGGTAATTCCCAAATAGATCCCGAGCCTCCCCTAGGCTATGGAGGATGGCCCTCTAGTTGGCAATCCTCATGACGAAGGGCCACAGTTTATCTCCCAAGCACTGATGCTTGACGTAGGTTTCGGGGAAATAGACCCTTAGCCACCCGTACACGTAATGCATAGGGAATGGAGTTTTAAAATCGCTAGGAAATGCCTCTCCTCCTACAGTTCCATTCCCTCCCTCTTTGCCCTTGTAGGCCTTTCTATGGGAGATGGCCCTCAAGCCGTTGTATATGTTGCACAAGACTGGCTAAGCAAGGTCATACTCACGCCCTCTGGCCATGTCGCATTCCACATACTGTACACTTGGATGAATGTCGTCCCCCTAGCTAGGGAGCACAAATTTGAACAAAAATAAGGCCAAATACAAGGCCAAGAACACACGGTCATCGACGGTCTCAAGTTGATATACAGGAGGCGTCTCCTTTGCAACTGCCTTCCCTTTCCACTTCAGAGTGCCTTGACCACCCTCAGGATAATCCCCATAAAAGAATTTCACCCATTTCATGAAAGTGACTGTCACACCCCAAGAATTTACAGCACCCTTAAAAGAAGGTGGGTTCAATTTCTTAAAAGAATGTCGGCTTCCAGTGGGTTTACAGCACCCTTAAAAGAAGGTGGGTTCAATTTCTTAAATTGTTCGATATTACTCCCACCATTTCCTGTAACTGACTGCCTGGGTGGATTGTTGTTTTCCATCTGATGTTGCATTAGAGTAACCATATTTTCCAAGGCTTTGTGAATTCCTTCCATATTAGCCTCAGCTATTCTGGATCTTGACTTTGTCCCGATCTGTACACACAATAAATGTGATTTTAAGTACATTCTTTTTAAATTTCCATTCTTAAGAATCTTAAACCTATTGCTTTGATACCATAATTGTCACACTCCAAGATCTTACAA
>NW_006500144.1:1390365-1420962 GCF_000471905.2 Amborella trichopoda | reverse complement strand
CTTATAACACTTTTAAAGGCAATGCATAATTCAAATGATTTCACAAAATACCCTACTGGTGTCCCAAGTAGGTCACCTATATACCCCATCAGCGTCCTGATGGGTCCACTTAATCCCTATCGGCGTCCCAGAAAGGTCCACTTAATCCCTGCAGGTCCACTTATACCTCACCGACGTACCGGATGAGTCCACTTAATCCCTACCGGCATCCCAGATAGGTCCACTTATACCTCACCGGCGAACCGGATGAGTCCACTTACATACTTAAATTATTTCTAAATCTCTTTAAACATTCGAAAGCGGCAATATCATGTACTCAAGATATCAATCCACAAATAAACATTTCACAACAATACTATAATCAATTGCAAAAATGTCAATTTTTAAATAATGAGGCAGTCATTTGCACGTGAATTTTATAATGTCTAAATATTCAAAACAGTAGGAAGAAATATCACAATTTTACTAAAAGCAGAAATATCATATTTATTTCTAACAATAGACAAGAAAAATAAATAAATTTATTTTTCTAATTTACAGCATTCAAAATTTCTAACATAGATAAAATATCACAATTTTTATTAAAAAGATTATTTTTCAAGATAATGAGGTCACGTGCGCATAAAATTTATCGCGCCTAAAATTCATGATAATAAGCAGAAATAATTATTTCATTTTATTTTTAAAAAGAATGGATTATTTTTCGAGACAATGAGGTCACTTACACACAAAAATTATAAAATAAAGATCCTAGATGGAAATATCACTATTTATTAAAAACAGACTATTTTTCAGGAAGACGATGTCACTTACCCACAAATATTTGAGAGGGAGCTTCCGATAAAAAATTCTGTTCGAGAGAGGAGTTCACTGTGTTTCGACCAAAGAAAGAGAGTGATCTCAAAATTTTCTAGGGTGGGAGTGCTCACCTCCTCTATTTAAATTCTTATAACGTATTATTATATTATTTTATTAGGCTCTATCTCATACCTGAGGTGTCGCGTTAAGAGTCTGTTTTTAACATATGAAAACCACGTCCACTAAAGGACGTGGCAATCAGCAAGAAAAAGTTTAAACCAAGTAAAAAATTTTGAAAATAGTGATGGTCCCCAAGGACCATCATACTCAAATTGACCATCACCTATTTAAAAGTATCTTTTCTCTTTTTTTTTTTTTTTTTTTTTTGAAATTTTAGGATTGTTACATTCATCCCCCCTTAAAGGAATTTAGTCTTCTAAGTTTGTGTACCTGATTACTAAAAAAGATAGGGGTATTTTTCTCTGATTTCGTCTTCTCCTTCCCAAGTCGACTCTTCTCTTGAATGGTACTGCCATAATACACGGACCAAAGGAATCTCCTTGTTACGCAACACTTGCACCTTTCTATCCAGTATCTGTGAGACCACTGCCATTAGATCTGACACGGTCGAAAACCCTTATGGGTCAAGTTTCAGCTTAATCGAGAACTCTAAGACAAAGTTATGGGTAAAATACCGAAAAGGGGTAGGCGGCATACTATTCCCGTGTGACCACTCTGCATCAAAACACCATTAAAGGTAGTTGTTTTTACAGTTATAGGTAGTCACTTTAGGTTCTTATAACTCACTCGTTTCATGTCGGATCGCTCCCAAATTTGGTAAGCGTGTTCATCTCACCAAGATGAGCAATTCGATATGTGGTATACCCCGTGATGACACTCGAGCAGAGAGAAAAACTAAATAGAAGTCGCTGATCCGTGAAGGAAGTTACAAAAAATTCAGCAACAGTGCGCCTTGTTCGAGATGTCAGATGATGACGCTTGCAGACCTGATTGGCATGAAACCAATTGCATTATGTATGTGAGGTCCTAGGCCATCTCTAGTCCGATGCCGTGTACGATGAACGGTTGGATTTCACACATGAGGGCATCAAAGGTGTTGTAAATTCCAGCCGTCAAATTTCAAGATTTCAGTCAAAAACTCAAGACGACAAGATCTTCATCTGGACACGAAATCAAGCTATGTTTGTTGCAACGTGATCGTGACGACATGCTCAGTGTGATTCAATGAAGAAGTCACAAAGAAACATCAAGGAACGAGCCCACAATCGATCCGAAGTTTTCAAGATTCATCCAAAATTTAAGTCTCATGATCATGGCTCAAAAACATGATTCATGGCTCCAAGTTGGTATCAAAATGATCACCATGTCGAGCCCTATAAGAAAACAATAACCTTTTGATCAAACGGGTATCCGAAGTGGGTCAGCCACGGAAGATGATGCAAGTTCTCGGGCAGCAACAGGGACTGTTCTTGAATTCTAAACATTGTTAGGCAGGGGCAAAATGGTTCTTTTTGCACCCATTTTTAGAATTTCTTTAAATTCAATTAAATTGTAATTATCTTCAATTCTAGGTAGGTTTTTGATGTACACCCATGTTTTACCCCAATTCTATATAAACAGGCAATGCCTCATTGTACAAAAGATGGATTCATTCTTCTTAGATCAATCAATAAAATTCTAAATTTTGCTTAATCTTGTGGGTACATCTTGGAGATAGAGAGAGGAGAGAGAAGAAAGGAGTCGAAGCAAGTAACTTTCTCTCTCCTCATCAATTTCTCTTTCCTCCCCTCTTTCTCTCTCCTCCCTTCTTTCTCCCTCCTCCCCTCTTTCGCGTCTATATCTCTTTCACTCTCCTCTCCTCTTTGTCATCTCTATCTCTTTCTCTCTCTTCTTCTCATCTCTATCTCTTTCTCTCTCTTCTTCTCATCTCTCTCTTTCTCTCTCTTCTTCTCATCTCCCTCTTTCTCTCTCTTCTTCTCATCTCTACCTCTTTCTCTCTCTTCTTCTCATCTCTGTCTATCCTTCTCTGCTGTTACAGTTGGTGAAGCCCAGCACTTGTTGGATTTCTTTCTCTTCTTTTCTACACAGTCAGTGAAGCTTAGCACCAGCTCGATTTTTCTCTCTCTCTTCTGTAACAGTCCGAAAAGCTTAACGTCAATTTGATTTTCCTCGTTTCTTTTTCTTCCATCACAACCAGCGTAAGCCTAGCACCGACTGGGTTACTCTTCTTCTTCTATTCTGTCACAGTCGGTGAAGCCCAACACCGGCTCGATTTCTCTCTCTTGCTTCTCTTCCATCACAATCGGTCCAAGCTTAGCACCGACTGGGTCTCTCCCTTTCTTCTCTTTTGGGATAGTCGTTGAAGCTTAGCGTCGACTGTGTTTTCTCTCTCTTCTTTTGACATTGTCAGCGAAGCCTAGTGCCGACTGCATCTTTTCTCTCTTCTTCTAACACAGTCGATGAAGCCTAGTGTCGACTGCATTTTCTCTCTCTTATTTTGACACAGTCGATGAAGCCTAGTGCCGATTGCATCTTCTCTCTCTTCTTCTGACACAGTCGATGAAGCCTAGCACCGACTGTGTTTTCTCTCTCTTCTTCTGGCACAATCGATGAAGCCTAGTGTCGATTGTGTAGTCTCTCTCTTCTCTTCTGTATAACACAGTCGGTGAAGCCAAGCAGCGACTGTGTTTTCTCGCTCTTCCTTCTAACACAGTCGGCAAGCCTAACACCGACTGCATCTTCCTTCGCTCTCTCCCTTTTACTCTCTCGCCTTTCATACTCTTCTCTTCCTTTCTTCTCCCTCCTTCCTTCTGTTCCCTTCGTCTCCTATTTCATTTATCATTCTTTCCTCATAATCATCATTCTGTTATTCTTTCATTCAACTAAGAGGGATTGAGGTTGGCCTCTCATGGTAGTCCTATCGTCTAGCCGTAATGTTGTTGTGTCAAGATTACTTGGCCCGCTTTATTGCCACGACAGACTAACCATAGTGCCTAGCTAGTTGGTATTGGTAATGACGTCTAGTAGTAATCTGTGAGCCAGTCTTAGTTATCGAGCCCGATTTTCTACCACATATGGCCAATTATTCACCAGCTTAGTCACTGCTCTGATCCTCCTGCTCAGCCGAATTCTTCTCTCCCCCGCATTTTTTCTCTTGTTTTTTTTTTTTAATGCGCATGCTTGGGTACGTTCATCAAAGTGGAAAAGGCTGAGGTCCTACCGACCTGTCTTGTAACCTTTGCCATATGTGTGTGATTGCAAAAAGCAGAAGAACACAAGCCAAGGGAGGCAATTTTGAACGCGTTTTATTACTGGGAGGCTTTCTTCGTGATTTAAGAGGGTGCTCAAGTGAGCCAGCCCAAGTAAGTCCCAAACCCACCTTAAATTCCTCTCACAGGTTGGTAACACCTACCCCTGTTCTCGAACAAGGTTCCCGAGAGAGCGATCTCAAAAACATCTTGAGTCTTCCCTCGAAACCTGAGATGCGTGCCGCCTGATCCCTAAAGGATCCGGAGGGCGAGATCGAGGCACCTAACCAGTCTGCACTTAGAACAAGGCCACTAGGGTTGCTCGACAGTTTGACCTCAAGATGGAGGGGAGAATTTGCTTCAATCGAATGCTTGGAATAAGGGAGGAGATGCGAAAATTAACTGAGGGATTCGGTGATCTTTAGAAGGAGATGATTCAGAGAAGGGCTTTGGATACTTCTTTGGCTGAGGATTTATGCGAACTCACTCACGCCATCGAATAAAAAATCGCCTCCATGGAGCAAGAAACTCAAATGGTGGTCGAGTTGAAGGAGGGTATCCAGCATGCCAAGACTTCCACTGTCACATCTAGAGCATAGATCAATAAGATCATTGATCGTTTTTAAGAGTGTCCTTCCTTTGTCGCCACTTGTAAAAATTTTGAATTTATGAATAAAATGCTTCTCCTTCTCTTCTGAATGTTTTTACTGCATGAGTTCATTCTTCTTTTTTCTTTGTTGCACCTCCTTTGCTCTTTTTGAGCTTGACCACTTTTCGAAACGTTTTTTGTCTCAAGTGGCTAGTACCCTAGGCCTTGTTTAATCCTATGACGAGCTATTGTGGCTTCAACGACTTCGAATGGGAGAGAAACTGCTTTTTCTCCCCTTAACATTGGATTGGTCAAGGGCTCATAATTCATTTTCCTCATCATTTGATGAGCCTGCTCACTATAAATAGTCCAATCAGGAGGGGCTCTGCCCTCCATTCGAGGTCTCAGACACGAACTCCTGCAGATGTTTTGAAGCGATATGCATGACCTCCAATTGGCTATGGAGACTGCGAACCTCGCTTCTTATCTCTGTTAGGGGATCCTGTTCCTGATGGCGAAGAGGCTTTCCTTCCTCAAACCGCTCTCCTCCCATCAAATCAAGGAAGTGCAGAACTTGTGGTTAACTACTGGTCTGAGCTGGCCCTGCACTGGGATGAGGAGCATCCTCTATGCTTATAACCACAAGGTTTCAAAAAATCTTTTGCGGTGGTTGACTTGCCACTTCTGCTTTCAAGAGTGCAATAGGAACATGCAGAACTTTTTGATTGTCCGACGTGTTGGTGACCTTTGGAGCGGGGAATTCCATCCCAATGACTTGCTCAATCTCAAGTGTGACCTCTGGTTCATCTTCTGACAAAGGTGGATCGGGACTGGAAGCAGAAGGGAAGCTTCATCCTTAAATGAAGATGGAGCTTCTTTAGGGTAGTGGATGGCATGCTAAAATGACGAGGAGTCAAAGGGAGAATTTTGCCTTGTCTTTCCTCTTCTTTTAACATGTCCACCAGTGTTCGCCCTATGTCCTCAACATCCTCATGGGACGAAGGTTCTATCTTTCTTATAGACTTGTAATCACCATCATTTGGCTTTTGAGGTGATACTGAGTCTGTAAGGTAATACTTAGCATCAGCATAGTGAGCTTCGGCTACAGGAAACGGTCTTTTATCGGCATAGATTATATGTTGTCTCCCATCTCGACTATACTTGAAACACTGATGTAATGCGAACAGAACCACCCCCTATTCATGGAGCCACGGGTGATCGAGATAGATGTTGTAGGAGGTGTCGGTGTCAATCACATGAAATTGAGCATAGTCATTTAATTCACCAATCTTGAGATGAAGGCGGATAGTACCAACCGACTTCTCTCCTGACTGGTTGAATCCCTGAACTGTGATATGCATCAGAGTAAGATCCTCATAACCTAATCCCAACATAGTAAGGATTCTCCTTGGGATAAGGTTGACTCTTGACCCTCCATCCAACATAATTCGGTTGATGGGGCACGCATGTAATTCACTAGTCACAAAGAGAGGGCAATTGTGAAATTTTCTCTCAATTGTAGATCATCCTTTGAGAAGGTGACCGCCATACATCCACTCAAGATCAATGGGTCTACCTCAATGGGTTCCACTTCAGCCTCATACACCTCTAGATCGGAAAGGGCCTGGATTAGAGCCATAAGATAGTCCCTTGAGAGCATAAGAGCATCGTAGATGCTAAGAAGGGCCGGAAGTTTCCTTAAGTGCCCTATCACATCATATTTTACCTTCTCCTCATTAGCCTTTTGTATTCCTGGCCCTGTCGTCGATTTGGGTTGAGGAGCAAGTTTAGGTGGAGGAGGTTTTCTTTAGCCTGCTGGCTGACTTGATTGCACAACGAGCTTGGTTTGGGTAATGGAGGTTTGAAGTTGGGGCTTAGGAGGTGGCTGAGTATATGGGACCAGTGGCCTCACAGGGAATTGGAGGATTGTCCAAGGTACTTGGGCGAGGAAGAAGCCCAGGGAGATGTAGGATGGGTCGATTGCTTGAATTATTCGGGTGAGGGAGAAGTGGTTAAGTAGGAAACTTCAAGATGCCTAACTTCTGAGGTGGATTCTGCAGTGTTTTCCCTGATCTTAAGCTTATTTTCCCCGTGCTGGGTGATGTTTGTATCATGTGGCAGACTTCTTGAGAATAGAAGCTCTGCCTTCTTGATCCTCTCAGTTTCTACTCAATGTCAAGGTCAGGAGACCACTAGGGTTTCTTTGGCTTTGAATTCTTATGCTTCTTAGTGGGAGTAGATGGTTGTGTCATAGCTCGAGCTGTTAGGGCGTCAGCAACTATTAAGAATTCTGATGCCTGGGCCAATTTCGTTTTTAACTGCCTCCTGTGTGTCCTACATATGTTGGTTCCTTCAAGTTCTCTATCGAGAGCCTCGAAGACTATACATTTTAAGGTGGTAGCTGCAGGAGACATAGAAGAAGAAGGATGAGAAGCAGAAGAAGAAGAAGGAGGTTCAGAAAATGAGGGACTTTTAAGGTCATTCCCCTCATCGAACCAATCCGGGCAGCTTTTTGCGTCATCACTAGAGTTGGATATGTGTAGGGAATCTTTTAGGTCTTTCCCTTGCTTAGACCATTTGGAGTGCTTTTAATGTCGTGATCCTCATTAGACATATTCTGAGGAGAAAACGGCTCGGGGACATCCTCTTGATGGGGGGAGGAGGAAGGAAGGAGGATCGTGCCAGGGATGAAGTCCAGTAAAGTTGGTAATGGGGGAAGAGGCCTAAGAAATTCCTACTCAACAGGTGGTTGAGCAGTCTTGTTTCTTCAGTGAGCAGCCCTTGGAGCTCGTCTTCTTTTGGTTTTTGTTGGCAGCGGTTGATCCGTCTCGCTAGGTTTATGGACAACCCTGGCTTGACAAACTACTTCTTGCCTTAAGGATTTGAGTCTGCTCCACCCATGATGGACTATCCATGGTTGAGACGTTGAGGGTTCAACAGGATCTGAGTCATCTTCACCCAGGACTTGTGTTAGGAGGTCCCCTCGTACTGGTGAAGCAGTGGTTCAAGTATCTTTCTCTTGAACATTGGAAAACTCTTGGCATCCATGTATTTCCTTATGGGATTATATCATGGAAACTGGAGCATTCGCACATGTCGTGGCCCCATATCTGATGGTACAGGCACCAATGGTCCTCAATCCCCTGAGCAAGGCGTCGGGGCTGCCTTGCCAATTTTGGTGTTATGAGGCCTTTTTGAAGCATTATAGTGGAAAAGGTCGAAGGAGACCAAGCACTTCACCTTCCTCTTGGACTATTACTGCGTGGGAGGCTTCAGCTGCTCTGAATGCCTTCTTTAGCTCTTCATGTTTTATATGACTCTTCTGGATTAAGGCTTCGATAATATCTTTCAACGTGTAGTAATTATCTGTAGGGTAGTTAATCCTTCGATGGTAAGCACATTAATTTGCCTAGGTATCGAGTTCGGTTTGATCAGGGAACTTGGTTTCTAGAAGCTCTATCATGTTTTGTTCAAGCAATAATTAGAATAGTGTAGGGACCCATTCCTTCTCAAAGGGGTAGACTTTGTTCCCATACCTTGTCCAATAATCATCCCGATTAAGGTTTGCTGGTAGGGGTACTCGGTTGTACAACTGTTGTTGCTTGCCTGTTTGAGGCGCTTTTACTGCGTTACCCCATTGGAGAGATCCAAAGTTTGGGATGGAGCCTTCTTTGAATCGCTGACCGTGACGGCTGCGCTGTAATATCCTTTTGGTTGGTTGCCCCAAGGATTAGTCCTAGAGCTACCATTACCCCGATTGTTCCCTGAGCATACAGGCTTTTGTCATGACTCTCATGATGACATGACAAGCTTTCTATGTGGACTGATTTAGAGATCAGTGGTTAGGTGCCTCGATCTTGCCCGAATCTAGATGATTGGGTGGCATGTACCTCAGGTTTCTGGTGAACCCAGGGTTTGAGATCGCTCTCTTAGAACCTTGCTCTAGAGTAAGGGCAGGTATACCAACTAATGAGAGAAGAAATTAAGGTGGGTTCGGGACTTACTCGGGCTGACTCGCATGGGCACCCTCTTAAATAATGAAGAAAGCGCCCCAACTGCTTTAGCTAGTTCGGAATCGCCTCCCATGACCATCAATCCTCTTGTTTTCTACAAACCACTTCTATGGCTAATTTGTAAGACAAGTGGGTCAAGGAGACCCACCCTTGTCTTTGGGTAACATACGTTCATGTAAGAGGATGATGAAACGTAAAGTTTTAGATAAAGATAGAAAAAAGAAGAAAAAACTCAATGGAGAGGTGAAGCTAGCATGACATCCGGACAATTATTTACTCGGAGTGGTAGCAAGACGAGAGTGGTCCTCAAGACCAGCACGGTAGCAATACTACTCAAAACTGAGACCGAGATGGCACTAGCAAGCTAGATCCATGCTCAGTCAAGAAGAAAAGAGAGAGAGAGACGACAGAGGGAGGAAGAATCCAGACGATAATGGGCATCGCCGCTGGTAGAATGAGGAGGCGACATGTCCCTAGCGAACAGTGATGGCTCCTAACGAGGCTCACAGTGATAGCTTCTCATAAGTCTCATGACGATTACTTCTCATAGGATGCACAACGATGGGTGCAGGGAAACATGGAAGAAGCCAGCGTACAGTGGCAAGTATTGTCTCGATCCTTTGCAGACGGTGATGGGTATTTCCATCTGCAATGGTCACGCGACAGGGTAAAGAACCTGTGGCCGGTGATAGGCTTCGTTACCTACATCCTTCACTGAGGCATTTAAGATACGTCTACAAACAACGATGAGAAGCGCCATCTGTAAGCCTCACAAAAGAGATAGAACAGTGGGAGAAAGAGACATGCACATGGGACTGCCATCACCATGCGCGACCTGTGCGGCTACCAGAGAGGCATGCATGACACAGCCACTGCCGTGCATGGCCTCTGAGGAGAGCTCAAACGGGAAAGAAGAAGAAGAAAGAGAAGAAGAGAGAAAAGAGGAGAGAGAAGAAAAGAAAAATAAGAGAGAGAAGGTTTACCTCGACCTAGGGGTATCGGGCAAAAGTTTCTCTCACCTCACTCTCTCTCTCAAGTGTGACACAACAGTGGGAAGAAAGAGAAACTATATTTAGTAAAAACTCTCTCTTTTGCAAGGAGATGGATCATGTGTGTGTCTTTTTCTACATACAATGCTGGCATGCGTATATAAAATTTGCCCCAAACATGGGTGGATGATCAAAAGTAATCCTAATTGCTGTAAATTAAGATTAAGTTGAATTAAAAGAAATTAAAAAATAGGGTGCAAAATGATAGATTTTCCGCTTCCTAACAATTCATGGAACATTAGAACAGTCCCTGTGTTGCCCTAAAACTTGCGTGATCTTGCTTGGATGATCCAGGGTCGTTCTGATGCCCTGTTGATCATAAGATGATCGTTTTCTTGTTAGGCTCAGCATGACAATCGATTTGATACCAACTTCGAGCTATGGATCATGTTTTTAGTGCACGATCATGTGACTCGAAATTTGAGTGGATCTTGAAACTTCAGATTGATAGTGTACTCTTTCTTCTATGTTTTTCGATGATCTCTTCACTGAACTACACTGAGCATGTCATTACAATTGTGGGATAGCAAGCGCAGCTCGATTTTGTGCTCGAACGAAGATTTCACAACTTTCGAATTTTGGCCGGAATCTGGAATTTCGATGACAGAATTTGCAGTCGCTTTGTCGGCTTCATGTGCAGAATCTGATTGTTCATCATGTACAAGGTTAGGGTAAGTGACAGTCCAAGACCTTATGCTTGCAATGGAATTGGTCTCACGTCGATCGGGCTCACGAGTGACGCAATCTGGCCGCTTGAGCAAGACACAACACAACTAAATTTCCTGCAATTTTTTCATGAATCAACAACTTCTCTCTAGCTTTTCTTCTTGCTTGGTTGTCGTCACAGGGCGTGCCATATATCGAATCACTCATCTTGACTAAACAAACATGCTCACCAAACTTGAGCCCAATCCGACTTGAGACGGGTGAGATATGAGTGTCGAAAGTCATTAGTCGTGACTGTCCCTTCCAAGGTGTGGAGTTGTAGGGTGGCCTCACCGTAAAAGCATGTGGCCCCTCCTGTTTCACTCTTTTCCTATGACTTCTTCCTAAGCTGTCCATTCAAGCTGAAATTTGACGCCTAGGGGTTTTCAACTGTGCCAGTTCCAATGGTGGTGGTCTCACAGCAAATTAAGAAACCTAAAATGTAGCTCTAGTTATAGGGTCCATTTTAGGGTGTTAGAGGCCGATTTTGCTAGAACTATTTCTCAGTCTGCATTGCCTTCGACATGTCAGATTGTGACAAAACTTGGCAGGAGACTTTTGAGAGACCTAATGAAGATCTTGGCCAATTCTGGGGCTATTATGAGACTATCATAATTTTCACTATTTGCTAGGCCTTTATTGAGGGAGGGCCCTATGTTGATGAAAAATTTCTTCCAACAACATGCCTCGCAGAATGTTGTTCTTCAAGAGAATCGAGAAGTACAATCATTTGAGAAGTTTGAGGGATCTTATCAAAGTCCTCACCCTCAAGGGACTATTAGGCCTTTTTTTAAGGCCAAATGCTACGAACCTTTTGTCAGCATTGTTCGCTTCTACTCCAGGTTTGCTTTTGATGCTCAGGGTATCTCTATAGGTCCCGTCTAGCGGGGTCCATTCGGGGGCTTCTGACCCATCTCAAAACTTTGGTTCCATGCAAGCTAGGGAGTTTGGCGAGAAGTAACCTGAAGCCTGTGGCAGGTTAGACCATGGCTTCGTGAGTTTCTTGCCTTCGTGATGGCCCTTATCAAATCCAAAGGGGTTTTTTAGTCATCATCCTCACCCTCAAGGACTCTTGCTGTAGTTTAATTGGGGAGATCTTATGCGGCTCTCACTCCCCGATGAGCCATGTTGAATTGGGAAGATCTTATGCGACTCTCACTCCCTGATGAGCCATGTTGAAATGTGGGGGATCTCATGTGACTCTCACCCCCTGATGAGCCATGATTGCTGAGAGATCTTATGCGACTCTTACTCCCTGATGAGCCATATTGAACTGGGGAGATATTATGCAGCTCTCACTCCCTGATGAGCCATGTTGAACTGGGGAGATCTTATGCGGCTCTCACTCCCTGCGAGGCACGTTGAAATGTGGGGGATCT
Source organism: Amborella trichopoda (assembly GCF_000471905.2). Next base: position 1,409,160 of record NW_006500144.1, on the reverse strand, counting down.
TATGTAGCTCTCACCCCTTAATGAGCCATGATTGCTGGGAGATCTTATGCAGCTCTCACTCCCTGATGAGCCATCTGGTGTTGCGATTAGATGTTGGATTTTGAGGATTTTGGGCATACCTCATTAGTCAAGATCTTGACTATTTGAAAACTGGACGTCGGCTGAGGTGGCAGTCATGCGTCATCCTATCTTGTTGGTTCAAGTGCCCTTTTGCAGGTTTTCACTTGAACAAGGGAAGTGGCATCGTGATGACATTTTTCATCAACTTCTATTCTTTTTGGGCTCTTTTACCCATGACCTGCGGTCATTTCCACCTTTTTCATCCTTTTTCACTCATGATGCCCTTTCGGGGTTTTCACCGTGCCTGGATTTTGTTTTCCACGTAACTCTCTTACTCATGGTTTTGTGACCATATCCATCCATCATTTTTACTCATGTCTAGGTGTACACCATTCCATATCTTTTTTAAGAAGGCATGTTTAGGGTCGTGCCTTCGAGACCTGTGCGAAGCCTTTTAACGTGATGCGGTCAGAACATATACTATAGTTTAGGGTAATACAGCTGGACCGTAGTGGTGATGAATGGCAGCTTGTCGAGGCCATAAAGTGAGCTTGATGATGACTTTTGACTCACTTAGGAAGATGGCATGAAGTTTCCTTGTGAAGAGTTGATGATGGCTGGATGGTGGGTGAGCAATGGTAACCCACTAGCTGACGGCGAGTACGGCTTAGGGAAAGGTTCGCCGCTTGGTGAGCATGGGTAAGACTCACTGAGGGAAAAGATGGTAATGATGGTGAAGGTCGTGCGCGCACACAAATGGGCCGACTAGGGAAGGCATGTGTGAAGATGCATGCAAAACGCATGTGTTCGCGTATGTAGACTCATCGGGGAGGAAATGGAGGTGGTGTGCGCACATGAACAGGTCGGTTAGGGAAGACATGCGCAAAGATGCAAAAGGTGTGTGCACATATGTGGGGGCGGCTTTAAGGTCATGCCTCCTAGATCTGGGCAAAGCAGTTTAACGTCATGTGGTCAAGATGAGCACTATGGTTTAAGGTCGTATTGCTTGGATCGTGGTTATGCAGTTTAAACTCGTGCAACTAGGACCATGCAGTTTAAGGTCGTGCAATGAGACCTTCGCTATAGTCTAAGGTCATATAGTTTGGACCATGACTGTGCAATTTAGAGTCATGTGGTTAAGACTAGAGCTGTGTTGTTTAAGGTCATGCAGCCCGGACTAGAGCTGTGCAGTTTAAGGTCATGCAATACGGACCATGGCTGTGCAGTTTAAGGTCATGCAATGCAGACCATGGCTGTGCAGTTTAAGGTCATGCAGCACGGCCCATAGCTGTGCAGTTTAAGGTCATGCAGCATGGACCATAGCTGTGTAATTTAAGGTCATGCAGCATGGACCATAGCTGTGCAGTTTAAGGTCATGCAATATGGACCAGTGTGTGGGTCATCATGTAGGTAAAGCTATATGGGGGATGAGTTGTGGATAGCCATATGACTCATAGGGATAAAGAGGGTTAAGGCTATACAAAAGAAGAGAGCTTTTAGATGGAGATGGCATCACTCGAGGAGTGGAAAACGGAAGAGATTTCACTAGGGGTTAGGAGGGCCAGTACGACTCCACTGGGATAATGAGCAATGGGGTGTATGTAACTCCATTGAGGATGTCAGGCCAGAGCATAGATGACCATTGAGGGTTAACTTCCTAGGGATAGCGGGTCGCAGTAGGATGTGACCCTTACTGGGATGTTGGTGCGGAACACACCCATTGAGGGTTAAGGGGGGTAGGTACGACCCCTACTTGTATCTAACTCCACTGGGGATGTTGATGAGATACCTTCTAATGAAGGAGCGTTCTATCTCTCGGCTGGAGCTGTGCGCATGGGCCATTTGTCGTGTTGTGCATTTGCGATTTAAAGTCATGCAGTTAGGACTATGCAGTTTAAGGTCATGTAACTAGACCTCCACTACAGTTTAAGGTCATGTAGTTTGGACCGTCATGATAAACCTTTTAACGTCATGTGGCTAGGACGTGCACTATGGTTTAAGGTCACACAACTAGACCACGATCATACAGTTTTGACTCATGAACCAAGGACTATGCAGTTTAAGGTCGTGCAACTAGACCACTGCCACAATTTAAAAATCATATAGTTTGGGCCATGCAGTTTAAGGTCGTGCAACTAAACTTTCACTACAGTTTAGAGTCATGAAACGAGGACTATGTAGTTTAAGGTCGTGCAACTAACCCATCGCTATAGTTTAAGCTCATATAGCTTGGACCTTACAGTTTAAGGTCATGCAACTAGACCTTAATTGTACCGTGGCATGGTGAGGGAATGTAACTCCATGGGGAGTAGAGCCATCATCGGAGGCTGAACTCACTAAGGAATGAGGCTGTGGTGCAGGGGATGAAATTCCTGATAGTACAGGACGATGGTCCGGCTGAGAGTTCCACGGCATGCACTTAGCACAAAGTGTATGATGGCACACGCGACATTAGGCCCCTTGGTGAAGCGCGCGATGGTAGCTCCCAACGAAACACATGGCGATGACCTCTTGACGAGGCGTGAAGCGATTACCCCTTGGCGAGGCATGTGACGATAGCCTCCAGACGAGGCGTGCAGCGATAGTCCTCTGACAGAACACGCAATCTTGTCCTTTGAATGAAGCTTGCGGCGATGCCCTTTCCAAGTCTTGGGCTTAACCCGACTCGACCTGGTCTTACTGCCCTCAAGAACTAGGGACTGGAATGTCATTTCATGCTTGTCGAGGGCAGTTTACGGGGCATGGATGAGTATAAAATGGGGAAAAACCCCATTCACTGTTTTATCGAAGGGTAAAACAGTTTTAAAGAGAGAGAGCCAGAGCCTTTGGCAAGGGATTTTTTGACAGAAACTTTCTGACCGAAACTTGTAGAGACAAGCCCTTAAGAGTTTTTTTGGCGAACTTCAGGAAGTGCGAGGCTTCACAATGTGATTGCGAACACTTTTCCACAAGCGCCGAAGCTTTATGAGAAAAAAAGAGGGCTTCTTAGGGCCTTAACAGGATTTACGAAGGTGTCATGCAGGGGTTTGAGTGCTCCTCTGGTCGTTCTACGACTAAGGAGGTTGCAGAGAGTTTAGACGACTCTGTCAATTCTCTGGTTGTTGGAGGAGAAAGAGAAGGGGCTGCATTAGGCTCATCGAAAACTCAGTGGAATCACGGTGAACTTTGGTGAGCTGTTGAAGTGGGAAACCAGGGGGAAGGGAAGACTCGCAGGGTTGCAGGGAAGTCTTCTGGGGACTTCCGATGGTGTTTGCTAACTTCAGTAACCAGTAGAAGGCGGGGAAGTTCTGGTGGTCGGGAGTCGATTCCTGGCAGAGAGGAGAAACACCGATGGGAACCCAAAGGGAACGATCGTGAAGAAGGAGGATTGTGGGATGGCGAACAGTCATCCTCTGCACGCGCGGTGATAGGCCATGCCGCAGGTGTCAGGCGGCGTGCCTATATTTTGCGGGACGCACGTACAACACGTGCTAACAGCTGGAGCAAGGCATTAATACGCCTTGGTCGTGGGACGACGATAACCCTCAGTTGATTGCAAGGCAGTTGTTCCCTTCTTGTGGTAGACAATGATAGTCTTGCCTTTGGCGATAATTATTGTCCTCCGACAAATGTCTTCTCATCGATCAGCCAAGGCTTCTAAAGCTACTAGAAGGCAGAGTTCTTCAAGTAGGGACCTTATGGTTATAGAGGATGAGGAGCCTCTTACTAATGAGGATGAATCGCATCCCTCTCCTCAACCTGTTGTTGCTGGAGGTGAGAGAAAGTATGACCTGACAACATAGGCAACAAGGCGATCCCACTTGCCACCTTGAGAGGGAGCCGTGCATCTTCCGCTTGAAGGGAACCTATCTTAGGCTCAGCTTTTGTAGTCACTTCCTTTTCGGGACAAGTTCTTCATCCTCTTATCTGGCGCATTCAGGGAAGATTTGTTGTTTCGCAGGCAATGATGCCTTTCCCTGCACACAACTCACTAAGCTCAATCGCCGTAATGTTTCTGCAGACAACGGACGTGATCTTTATAGAGCCGCTTATCAACTTTTTAGTCGAGCTTCTCTCTTTGAGCTGATCATGTTCCCCTCTTTGGCGAAGAAGCTGATAGACAACCTTTTAGACTTCGACGTTCCTTGTGCAGATTTGTTCAAAATGAAGGTAACTGAAATGGCTCGACAGGCTCGGCAAGTTGTATCTTTAGAAGAATTAGCTTCTATTGAGAAATATCCCTCTATTGGGCATTTACTTAAGTTCTTTCCTGAGCCTTTGACGGTCACCGATTCCCCTGCGGCACACTTGGGTAACTTTAGAACCAACTTGCTCATGCGTCAGTTCGTTCACCCAGTTTTTGAGATTTTGTCTTCAGACGTTCGTTCGATTGTTAAAGAAATCGCATGTTTTGAGAATGAGAATGACATGACGATTCTTGAATGTAACATCAACAATTTAGAAAGATTGCTTGTTGTGGCCCGTGAGGTAGAAAAAAACCCATTCTCTCCTCAGTTGGTAAGTGGTGAATATCCTCCTTTGGTCAGAAAGTTTGCCCTCCTTCAGGCGGCAGCCTTAAAGGATGGAATCAAGTGGACACAACAAGACCATTATAAGCTTAGTCTTGAAGCTTGAGTGAACGCTCTCGGCCATAACTCTTTGTACACCAATTCTTGGGATTGATAATGTCGTGAATTGTATGAATTTTTGGTTTTATGAACGAAATGCCACTTTTTCTTAGAGTGTTGTACGACATGTCTCTCACTCTTCTGTCATCTTCTGTTTTATTGCTTTTCATCCTTTGTTGGTGTGTGACGAAAAAGAATGTCCCACCCCTTTCTTTGCCTTGTGACAATCTGTTGTTGCTTCAATGACCTTGAACGGGGGAGCAGTGGCTTCCTCACCCCCTAGTGTTTGATTAGAGAAGGGCTCATAATTCATTGTTCTCATGATTGGATGAGCTTGCTTGTTGTAAATGCTCCAGTCTGGGGGAGCTTTGGCTTCGATTCGAGGTGCATTGGTCTTGAGCTCATCATAAGTCTTCGTCTCAGGGACAAACCCCTTTAAATGTTTTGAAGCGATGCGCATGATCTCCAATTGGCTCTGGAGATTACGAACCTCGCTTCTCAACACTGTCGTGGGGTATTGTTCTTGAGAGCTAGAGGAATGACTGTACTTCTTCAACAACCCCTGAGAAGTGTAGGATCCTCTTTTGGCTGCTGATGCTCCCTTTGTTCAAGGAGGCCGGAAGTTGGAGTACCTTCCTTGGTGGTTGGTACACCAGTTATTCTTCTAAAAGAGCGATGGGGACATGCAATACCTTTTTTTGGTCCGATGTATAGGTTACCCTTGGCGTTGGAAGATCTTCCTCCAAGGCTTCCTCAGGCTCAGGGGCTGCGTCTAGCTCGCCATTTTGTTATGGCGGAGTAAAAGTCGAGGGGGAAGCTTTGTATTTAGGAGAGGATACCATGACCTCGGAGAGGGGCAAGGTATGCTTGGGTGGATAGGGGTCAAGGGGAGGATCTTGCCCTGTCTTTCCTCTTCTTTGAACATTTCTGGGATCATTCTCCCCAGATCCTCAATGTCATCATGAGAAGAAGGTCTTGACTCTCTCACAGGCTTCCAGTCGTCAAGTTTTGGCTTTTCTGACATTGGAAGTTCTGTGAAATAATACTTGGCGTCGGCATAGTGAGTCTCAGCTACAGGGAATGGTCTTTTATCAGCATAGACCATGTGTTGCCTTCCATCTCGACTGTACTTGAAGCATTGGTGGAGTGTGGAAGGAACTAATCCCTGGTCAAGAAGCCACTGATGACCAAGCAGGACGTTATAAGACGTATCGGTGTCGATCACGTGGCATAATCATTGAGATAACCGATCTTGAGATGAAGGTGCACTGTGTCAGCTGGCTTTTCTCTTGACTGGTTAAACCCTTACACAGTGATGTGGGTAGGCGTGAGGTCATCAGACCCTAATTCCAATCGGGTGAGGATCCTTCTTGGGATCAGGTTGACTGCTGACCCTTCGTTTAGCATGATCCAATTGAGTGGGCAGGCGTGAAGTTCACCATTCACGAAGAGGGGGCGATTGTGGATTTTTCCTCCCAACTGAAGGTCATCTTCAGAAAAAGAGATTGTCAAGCACCCACTTAGGATGGCCGGGTCAACTTCAATAGGTTCCACTTCAGTCTCGTACACCTATGGGTTAGAAAGAGTTTGAATCAGAGCCATACGGTAGTATCAAGATAGTAGGAGGGCATCATAGATACTCAGACGGGCTAGAAGCTTTCTCAAGTGTCCAATTACGCTGTATTTCACTAGATCCTCATTAGTCTTCTATGTTCCTGATCCTGTCATTGGTGTGAGTGGCAGGGTAGGCTTAGGATACAGGCTTTGGTTGGGGACACCGGCTGACTTTGTCGTTCAACTGGTGCAGTCTGGGTAGATGAGGAAGTAATAGCAATTTGTATTAGGGATGCAGAGGTTTGAGGTTTAAAGGAAAGCAGAGGATCAGGAAACTTGAGGGCTTTGAGCTTTTGAGGTAAGGGTTGCAGCTTCTTTCTTGATCTTAGATACATTTGCCCCATGCTGGTTGGTATTTCAAAGATTTGCACCATGTGGGAGGCCTCTTTGGAACAGAAGCCTGAAGATGAATCAGTCTATGCTCGAGTTGATAGGGTGTCGGCAACTGTCAAGAATCCAACCGCTTGAGCCAGCATCTCTCTGAGGCGCTCTTGTTGTAGCTGGGTGAGGCTAGTGCCTCATACTCTTTCTTTAGAGTGTCGAAGTCTGGGACCGTCGAGCTGCACTTGTGGAGAAAATAGAAGAGGAGGGAGGAGAAGAAGAGTTAGAACGTTCCAAGCAGCTCTTTACGTCGTCGCCGAAATTGGACATGCCCAAGGGATATTTTAAGTCTTGCCCTTGGTTTGACCGGCGTGGGGTGCTTTTAGCATCGTCACCCGTATTGGGGGAATCCCGAGCTATTGTTGACTCGAGGATGTCCGCCTGATTGGACGAAAGGATGAAGCAGGCTGTGCCTGAGATAAAGTCCTACAAGGTTGGCAGTGAAGGAAGGGGCGTGAGGAATTCTTCCTCGACTGGTGGCTGAGGAGGTTGATTCCTTTGGCAAGTTGACCTAGGTGCCTATCGTCTCCTTTGGGATCCTTGAGGGGATGTATGGACCGCCCTATCAGAGTAGCGAGTAGCCCTTGCTTGGTAGACCCCCTCACATTTCAAGGATTTGAGCCTACTCCGCCTATGGTACACTTTACAGGGCTAAGAGGTCGAAGGCTCTGAAGGGTCCAGTGTATACTCAAGAGGGGCTGGTGGTGTGGCTTTCTTTGGAATGAGAATGACGGCTTGGACGCATTCTGGAAGAGCCGCACAAGCGATGTGGGGTGTTGGGGGTTTCTCTACGACTATAGCATTGAACCCAGAGCATTCGTTGAGCTCATGGCCCCATACTTAGTGGTATGGGCACCAGAGCTTTTCCATTCCTTGGGCAAGATGCCTCAGCTGCTTGGCAGGCTTGAGAGTGACAAGGCCTTGTTGGAGCATTGCCTTGAAGTGGGTCTACAGAGGGTCTAGCTCAGTGCTTCCTTGGACAGGAGTCAGGAGGTCTTCTTGCTCATGCAAAAGAGGGACTCGAGGGTTTACCTTGAACTTCCGAACACTGTTGCATCTTTTCTGCCAAGAGCTTGTGGAAGCCAGTGCATTCACTGGCGTCATGGCCTTGTATCTGGTGATATGCACACCAGAGGTTCTCGATTCCTAGAGACATGAACTTGGGCTGCCTTGCTGGCTTGAGAGTGACGAGCCCTTCTTACAGCAATATGGAGAAAAACGCATGACGGATAGTAGGTGCCCCGTCGTCCTCTTGGATCGTGACTATGTGAGAAACCTCAGTTGCCTTGAACGCTCTTTTCAAATCTTCGAGCTTTATCTGACCCTTGTTGATAAGGGCTTCGATCATGTTGTTGAGCTTATAGCAGTCGTAAGTGGGGTGAAATACCCTGCTATGATAGGCACAGTACTTCATGTTATCCTCCTGCCCAGCCAACTCCGCAGTATTGGCCTCCAGCAATTGTATCATGTTCTGTTCTAGCAGCAATTGAAGTAGTGCAGGCGTGCACTCTGTGTCAAAGGGGTAAACCTTATTCTGGTGCCGGAGCCAGTAGTCGTTTCACCTAGAATTTTTAGGAGGTGGGATGTTGTTGTAGGACTTCTACTTGCCCCCGACCGGAGATGCCTATGCCTTGGAAAGGTCCAAGGTTTAAGGAGTCGTGCCTTTGGTGTCAGCCATGGTGATTGCCGCGCTGATTACTGCCTTTTAGTTGCCCCAACTGTTGGAGCGAGAGTTAAAGCTAGTAGGTTGCTGACGAGGGTTACCATGATGCTTGAATAATCCCTCAATACGAACTTCCTTGGAGATGACCTCTGACATGGAGGGTGGATTGGATGCCTCGACATGTAGAGTGATCTCGAGAAGCATGTTCCGTATGCAGGTTTGAACCACTTCCTTCTCGATCATGGGAGTGGCATGGAAAGTTGCCAACTCTCTCTAGCAAGTGATGAACTTGTCAATGGGCTCACCAGGGTCTTGCATTAGGGTGAGGAGTTCGATGGTCTCCACGTTCCTTTGGACTTCGTAGAAGCATTGGTAGAACAACTACTCCATCTCTTGCCATGTGTGTACTGAGTTAGGAGGCAGTCGAGCATACCACTGAAAGGCTGGCCCTTCGAGAGTTTCAACAAACTAACAAAGGAGGAGTCATCCGTCAGTTTCCTTCTTTAGACAGACCGCTTAAAAATGAGCAGTATGCTGAGGCAAAGATGTAGTACAGTTGAACAGGGGGAGCTTCTCCTTTTGATAGTTCGGAGGGAGGGGTACTTAGTCTATGTATGAAGGGCACAGCTTTTGATAGAGTGACGTCTCCTGCATGCCTCGGACCTTGTTCTTGAGGCTATTGGCCACCATAGCATTTATGTCGGTTTGGGAGACCCCACGGGAGGTAGAACTGTCTTGGGAGGCTGATGGAGGAGATTGCTTGGGAACTGTGTCCTCACCGGTAGAAGAAGAAAGAGAAGACCAACCTATACTAGGCCTCACCGACTAGTAGAGAGAGGAAAGACAACCGACATTAGGCCTCACCGACTGGTAGAAGAAGAGAGAAGGCCAACCGACATTAGGCCTCGTTGATTGGTAGAGAGAGAAAAGACAATTGATGCTTGGCCTCAACAGTTGACAGAAGGAGAGAGAGAAGACCAACCAATGCTAGGCCCCACCAACTGATAGAGAGAGAAAAGACAACCACCGCTAGGCCTCGCCAGTTGATAGAAGAAGAGAGAAGGCCAACCAACGCTAGGTCTCGCTAGTTGCCAGAAGTAGAGAGAGAAGGCCAACCGGTGCTAGGTCTCACCAGTTGGCAAAAGAAGAGAAGGGAGACTACCAATCGGCGCTAGGTCTCGCTGACTGATAGAAAAAGAGAGAGAAAGCCAACCGACACTAAGTCTCACCAGTTGACAAAGGAAATTAAAGAAGATAGAGACGAGAAGAGAAGATGAGAGAGAAAAAAGATAGAGATGGGAAGAGGAAGAGAGATAAAGATGAAGAGAGAGAAAGAGAGAAGAGAGAGAAAGAGAGAAAAGAGAGAGAAAGATAGATAAGAGAGAGAAAGAGAGAGAAGAGAGAGACGTAAGGAGAGAAAGAGATAGAAGATAGAGAAAGAGAGGGAGTTTAGAGAAAGAGAGAGAAGAGAGAGGGGAGGAGAGAGAAAGAGCGAGGAGAGAAGAGAGAAAGAGAGAAAAGAGGGAGAAAGTTGCCTACTCGAAGGGTACCAACCCTTTTCCTCTCTCTCCTCTCTCTCCCTCCAAAACGTACTCAAAGGCTCAAGCAAGGGATCAAAATTTTATTGAATCTTCAAAGAATCCACTCAAGATCGAGAGGTGGTGGGGTTCTCTATTACAACGAGGCAATGCCATGGCAAACCCGGGGTTGTTCTAGTGCCCGTCTGAACGAAAGAATGTTGTTTTTTTATAGGGCTCGACATGATGACTGTTGTGATACCAACTTCAAGCCATGAATCATGTTTTTTAGTCATGATCATGAGACTTGAAATTTGTTTAAATCTTGGAAAATTTAGACCTGTAGTGCGATCTTTACTTAATGTTTTTCTGTGATTTCTTCATCGTAGCACACTAAGCATGTCATCACGATTGCGTGGCAACAATCAGAACACGATTTGGAGCTCGAACGAAGATTTCGCAACGTTTGAGTTTTGGTCGAAAATTAGACTCTGACGGCCGAAATTTCAATAACTTCATTAGCTTCATGCATGAAATCTGACCATCCATCATGTACATGGTTTGCTCCAATGATATTCCTGAACCTTACGCACACAATGAAATTGGTTTTGCACCGATCCGTTGCGTAGCGTCGTGATTTGGTTCTTCGAGCAAGATGTGTCGCTGCTGAATTTTTTGTGACTTCTTCACAAATTGACAACTTCTCTTTAGCTTTTCACCTTGCTCGAATATTCTCTCGAGGCGTACTACATATCGAATTGTTCGTCTTGATGAGATGAATACACTCACCAAAATTGGGAGCGTTCCTATTTGGAATGAGTGAGTTAGGGGCCCCGAAAGTGACTTACCGCGACTGTAAAAGCAGCCACCTTTAATGGTGTTTTGGTGCGATGAGGCCATACGGGAATAGTGTGTGACCTCCCTTATTTAATGTTTTGCTCATATCTTTGTTCTGGAGTGTCTGATCGAGCCGAAACATGGCCAAAGTGGTTTTCAACCCTGTCAAATCCAATGGCAATGGTCCCACAGGGATTTGAGACACCGAAAATGTAGCTCCAATTGTAGGGTCTATTTCATAGTGCTAGAAGTCAATTTTTCGAAAAGTGTTTCTTTGTGTTCACCGCCTTAGACCTATCTGATCGTGATGAAACTTGGCAGGTGGTCTGCTGAAGTGCTGATGACGATCTTGAGCAATTATGGGGCCTTTTTGAGACTATTGGGAATTTTTCACTGTTTCGTAAGCTTTATTGACCTGCTTCCTACCAGGGACCAAGGGAATGAAAAATATGTTCAAACAGCTTGCCCCGTCGAATGTTATGCTTCAAGAGAAGTGAGAAGGACAATCATTCAGAAAGTTTCCTTTAGCTTTTTATTTTTTCCTTCCTAGCCTCAAGACCACGTGAACGCCGAGGAGATTCACGTAATGGTGTAACTAGGCTGCTCAGACATAAGGATGCATTGTTCTTAGGTCCGTCTGTGGAGACTTTAGGGAGAGAATAGACTTTTGGGAGGACTTCTTTTGCTGCTACACCAGATTTGCTTTTGACGATCAGAGTACCACTATAGGTCTCGTCTACGAAGTCTAGTCGGGGCCAGGTTCTATTAGCCGATCCCGAAGGTCTGGTCGTTCTGGCAAGGCAAGCTGAAGTCTCTGACAGATTCCACCCTAGCTTTGTCAAGTTTTGCATTGGACGGATGATGACCTAGCTACTTTGTCACCTAACCTCATGGAGAGAGGGGTTATAAGAGAAGGAGAAAGCATGCACATGTCATGTATGGGGTGGAGGTCTATTAGAGAAGGAGAAGGCACGCACACTTCATGAATGGAGAGGAGGTCTATAAGATAAGGAGAAGGCATGCATACTCCATGTATGGGGAGGAGGTCTACAAGAGAAGGAGAAGGCATGCACACTTCATACATGGGGAGGAGGTCTACAAGAGAAGGAGAAGACATGCATACTCCATGCATGGGGAGGAGGTCTATAAGAGAAGGAGAAGGCATACACACTCCATGCATGGGGAGGAGGTCTATAAGAGAAGGAGAAGGCATGCACACTCCATGCATGGGGAGGAGGTCTATAAGAGAAGGAGAAGGCATGCATACTCCATGCATGGGGAGGAGGTCTATAAGAGAAGGAGAAGGCATACACACTCCATGCATGAGGAGGAGGTCTATAAAAGAAGGAGAAGGCATGCACACTCCATGCAAGGGGTGGAGGTCCTTGAAGAAGGGATAACGACTGGGCTACGTTGTCACCCAACCTTGAAGAAGGATGTCGACTGGGCTACCTGTTCACCTAGGACTGGAGAAGGACGTTGACTGGGCTACTTATTTACCTAGGACTGAAGAAGGATGTCGACTGGGCTACCTGTTCACCCAAGACTAGAGAAGGACGTCGACAGGGCTACCTGTTCACCCAGGACTAGAGAAGGACATCGATTGGGCTACTTGTTCACCCAAGACTGAAGAAGAATGTCAACTAGGCTACCTGTTCAACCAGGACTGGAGGAGGATGTCAACTGGGCTACCTACTCACCCAAGACTGGAGAAGGATGTACAGGGATGATTTTAACATCTGCACCCTGTTGGACATCTTGACGATGAAGGGAGTGATGACTGAAGTCACCTGTGTAAGCGAATATTGCATCAACCTTTTTAATTGTCCATGCGTCCTTCGCGAATATTTGCTTCAACTTGGGAAGTTGCGCCTTACAGACGGTTTTCACCAACTTCTTCTTCTTCTTTTTTTGGGGGGGGGGGCTCTTTTACCCATGACCTTTCGGCCATGTCCACCCTTTTGTTCCATTTTTACTCATGATGCCCTTTCAGGTTTTTACCGTGCCTGATTTTTATTGCAGAACTCTTTTACTCATGGTTTCGTGACCATGCCCAGTCTGTCATTTTTACACATAGCGTTCTCTTGTTCAGGTATACACCATGCCCGTTACTTCTTTTTCTTTTTCTTTTTTTGTGAGGACGTGTTTAAGGTCATGCCTCTGGGACCCGTGTGAAACAGTTTAACGGCATGCGGCCTAAACGTGCGCTATGGTTTATTATCTTACAGCCGGACCGTAATGGTGATGGATGACAATCTATTAAGGCCATGGAGTGAGTATGGTGGTGGTTTTGCTTACTTGGGGAGATGGCTCGAGGCTACCCATGAGAGATGGGTGATGTATGAAAAGTGAGTGGACGATGGTGACCCACTAACTTACAATGAGTATGGATGATGGGATGGTTCACCATTTTGTGAGCCTGAGTGAGACTCACTGAAAAATGATGTAGGGTGATGAACTCATGGGGAGGTAATGAAGGTGATGTGTGCATACTAACAGGTAGGTTAGGAAGGGCGTGCATGAAAGTGCACGTAAGGCATGTGTGCTTATGTGAGGGTGAGTTTATGGTCATGCCTCTTTGACCTGGGCAAAGCAGTTTATCGTCATGCGACCAAGACGTGCACTATGGTTTAAGGTCATATAGTTAGACTGTGGTTATGTAGTTTTAAAGTCATATAACTAGAACCATGCAGTTTAAGGTCGTGCAACTTGACCTCTGCTGCAATTTAAAGTCATATAGTTCGTACCATGGTGTTGTGCAGTTTAACGTCGTACGACTGGGATGTAGACTATGGTTTAAGGTCATATAGTTTGGACTATGCAGTTTAGGGCCATGCAACTAGACCTACGCTACAGTTTAAGGTCATATAGTTCGGACCGTGGTTATGCAGTTTAAGGTCGCACAGCTAAGACCATAGTTATGCAGTTTAAAGTCATACAACTTAAGACTGTGCAGTTTAAGGTCGTGCAACTAGACCTCGGCTACAGTTTAAGGTCATATAGTTTGGACCATGGAGTTTAGGGTCGTGTGCCTAAACTAGGGCTGTGAAGTTTTAGGGTCATGCAACATAGACCGTTGTGTGGATCACCATGTAGGTAGAACTCCATGAGGAATAAGCCTGTGGACGGTAATCTGACTCCCTGGGGATAACATGGCTCAAACCATTCACAAACTGAGGGCTAGGTGGAAATGTTGACCTGATGAAGAATGACAAGCAAAAGTGGACCTTGCTATGGTTTTTAAGGGGTAAGGTACTCTTTGGGTATTTGGGAGGTGAGAATGACCCTAACTTCATTGAGGATGATGGGCCGCAGCATGGGTGTGACTCCTAGTGGGGAATGAGGGACAGCGCATGACTCTATTGGGGAGGTCACAGTTTAGGTGCAACGATCTGGGTGCAAGTCCACTAGGGATAGTGGTAGGGCATACACTACTTGAAATACGGTCGGCATTGAGTTTTAACACAACTGGCGTTGTTCAGCTGGCGTAGTGAATGACCCGTGATATTAACTGAAGTCAACTGGCACTGAGTTAACCGGCACTAGGGTCGTTTCGGAGACACGCCCGGTATTAAGTCCACCGGCGCTAAGGTTGTGTTTAGAAACACACCCGGTGCTAAGTCAACTTGCACTACTATTGTTTGGAAATTCTCTTGGCGCTACGTCAACTGGTGCTGGGGATGGATTGAGGAGAGTTACCTCGGGCCTCATGTTAAAGCCCGACCCTGCTTGTTATCGCTTGGCTTCCCTTGAATGCAACTAGACTTAGCTATTTGTGAGGGGCACTTGAGGGAGGTGTAGTCTATATAAGGGGGTAAAATCTTGTTTCCCCTTATTTTCATCAAAGGTAAAAATAAACTTAAGCACAAGTTTTCTTTAACCGTGAGGAGAGAGCACTCATTTGAAGTTTTTGGCGAGCAGTGGGACTTCAGCAACAGTCTCTGCGAGGAAGGTTCTTCGGCAGGCAGCAGGCTTCCAGTCAAGGGTCCTATAGAGAAGACCTTTGTTGAACAAGCTTCGCCAAGAATTTGGTGAGTTTGCAGAGAAAGTAGCAGGGAAAGGAGAGCTTTTCGATAATCTTTTCGAGAGGCAGAGGAGGCTCTGGCTATCATTTTTCTAACGGGAAGAGGCGGGAAACACATCAAAGAGTATTTTCGCACGTCTTGAGGGCTTTCTGGGGTCTTTAAGGGGTTTCTCAACGGTTGTGGAAGTTTTTCAACATCAATCGTGGCGTTGCATAAGGTTTTAGGCACTTTCAAGAGTTTTACCGGCGTTATCTCCACTTTTCGACACTGTTAGTGGTGTCGCAGACGTTTCCTGGTGAGGTTCTGGTGAAGTCCAGGCCAAAAAGATAGGCAGGACAGTTTTCCTATGAGTTTCTAGCCATGTGGGATCAATTTTAGCTGACAACGAACCATCGTAGACGGTGGGCTGTACAGCTACAGGAGGTGAAATGTCATGGTTACATTTGCTGGAGGTGAACCGTTGTCCTTGGAAATCCTGTGACCATTTAAGGAGGTGTGGAAATGAGGAGTCTCAAGAGGCAAACAGTCATGACAAGGCCGGCGCTAACAGATGTCCAACTGGCACTAAGGTAACCGACGCTGATGACTTGGAGTTCTGATACAATTGGCGCCGACCCTCAAGAAAAGTAGCCGGTGCTAGGGGTTGGGAACGCAACCGGTGCAGGCCTCTAGAGGACCCAACCAGCGCTGGCTTCAATCGGCACTGATCAACACGTGTGGCTTATCACAATGCAACGACTGATGCTCGCATGTGTCTGTAAGTCACGGGCGACATTCGACGAGGAGCTACATACGGCGATGTTCATGGAGAGAGGCTTGTGGTACCTGTTGGATGACAAATCCTCCAGAATAACAGTGAGGTCCATGTTGCTCTGTGGAAGGGCATCCACTGTGAACAGGGTAGCTTTCCATCATAGACCAGCTCCTTGCTGGGGCAGCCCCTCTTGTATGTTTGATATACACGTCGAATGGATCCAACCTCGTATGTTCGACATACACGTCAGATGAGGTATTTGGCTTGTATGTTTAACATACACGTCTGATGGACTGAGGCTAACTTCTTGAAGTGGCTCTGCTTTGTCTTTTTGCTTGTAACCATCCTCTTACTCTTCAGATGAATTGAAGCTAACTTTCCAAGTGGTTTCGCTTCTTCTTCATGAGGAGGTCCTTCCTTTTGTGGGTTAGCTTCTTCCTCATGAAACAGGCATTTGTTTTGGCCTATAACCGTCCTCTTACTCTCAGATGCAAGAGCAAAAAGCACAAGCTTTGGTTTGTAACCGTCCTCTTATCCTAAGACACACGAGACTTGTAACCCCCTTAATAATGGGTTCTTGTAACTTGTAACTCATTTTTACTGCAATATAAAAGAAAAACTTTAGCATTTTGTTTGGACTATCTTTCTTGTTTTCTCATTGAGTCCCTTTCTTTTGAATACGCATCACGGATAGTACTTCTTTAGGTATCGCCCGTTGATAGGGGGCATCACCTCTTCTCCACCAATATGTGCTAGTATGTAGGCCCCGTTAGGCGAGACCTTTCTTATTATAACGGGACCTTCCCACTGAGGCTCAAACTTCCCTTTACGCCGACCATGCATAACAATAGGCCTCTTGACAGCTAAGACTAAATCACCATGAGTGAATGAGTGGATCTTGACAGACTTGTCAAAAGCCCTCTTCATTATCCCTTGGTTGAGTTCAAGGTTCTACTGAGCCTCTAGCCTCTTTCCATCTAGTGCATCCAATTCGTGATACCGGAACTTGACTCTCTCATCTTCGGTTATTCCCTAGTGAATAGCGACTCGCAATGAAGGGATTTGTATTTCGAGAGGTAAAACTGCTTCACCCCCATAGATCAGAAAATAAGGAGTGGAATCGATAGCATTTTATATAGTAGTGCGATAAGCCCACAGTGCTTCGGGAAGCTTCTCATGTCAGTTCTTCCTTGTTTTTTATACTGACTTCTTAGAACATTGCATAGAGTCTTATTGAAAGCCTCAGCTAATCCATTCGCCTGAGTGTGGTATATAGTCGAGTACCTCCAATCAAAACCAAACTGGTTAACTAGGCATTCAATGTGATAACTCTTGTCAAATATGATCCGGTCCGGCACTCCAAAGCAGTATATGATATGATGTCATACAAAGTGGGCCACCGTTGTCCCAAGAACTTACTTAAAGGGGACCGCTTTAGCCCACATAGAGAAATAATATGTTGCAGCTACGATGAAAACATGGCCCATTGTGGAAGGGGGCAATGGGCCCTACAATATCCATACCCCATTATGAGAAGGGTCATGACTCAACTGTAGGGTGTAATTTGGCATACCTGGCACTTTTTAGCGTAGCTTAACAAATTGACGATCATAGAAGGCCAATAGTATCCCAACCTGCGTATTCGTTCATAGAGCTTAGGACCAGATTGGTGCAGCCCTCAAATGCCTGAGTGGATTTCTTCTAACACTTTATTTACCTCTTAGATTTCGACACATATGAGAAGAATGTCCTCAAATGACAGTCTAAAGAGAACATCACCTTCGAGGAGGGTATACTTGGTGGACATTCGACATATACTGTTATGTTCGCCACGACCTTCCAGGAGTCTGCTGTGGTTTAGGAAACTAGTAATGGGGTCTCTCCAATCTTCAACCTGCTCAATTTCTATGCATATTGGGTCAAAGAATTGTGGTTCTTGATTTCGAACCTTAGCTCCTCGACTCTGCGCTATTTCTTGTTCGGCCTTGATTACTTCTTTGGCCGATAGAAGTGCTCCAAGTGGATAAGGAGGACACTCAGGGAAGATATTTCTCTCGTCGTCTGCATTGACTTCAGTTCTTAGTTTGATGTGTCTCCATTTTGCCACCCAAACAAGCGCGGGTCCTGGTGAGGACAATTGAATTGTAGCGTCGAGTTTCGCAAGTGCATCAGCCAGCGAATTTAGCCTCCTGGGGATGTGACTCAGGGATATGTCTTTGAATTTAGCCATATACTTTTTTGCAGTATCGTGATAAGGCTTGAAGGTGTCTTTTCTTACATCATAAATCCCTTTGAGTTGTCGGATAATCAACTTAGAGTCGCCGTAGATCTTGAGCTGCTCCAAGTCAAGATCGAAAGCTATCTCGAGCCTGATTATAAGGGCCTGATATTCTGCTTCATTATGATAACTGGCTTGAGCGAGAGAATCAGGAATACTACTCGGTGCCTCTTAGTTCCGATCGGAAGGCTCCATCGAAGTATAATTCCCACGCAAGAGCAAGCTCGGCACATAATACTTCTTCATTAGGGAAGTCGCTTGATAGAGGAGATTCGGCCGGTACGGGGTGTGCTGCTAGAAAGTCAACTAATGCCTGACCCTTGATGCCCTTTTGTGGGACATATGTGATGTCAAACTCCATCAGCAATAATGCCCACTTGGCAAGGCATCCTGACAAATATGGGCGTGCCATGAGAAATTTTACAGGATCATCTTTTGATATAAGTTTCACTTCATGACCAAGCAAGTAATGGCAGAGTTTTTGTACTGCAAAGATCAGAGCCAGAAACATCTTCTTAATGGGGCGATAGTTCCTCTTGGCTCCTTACATCTTACGACTGAGGTAATATAACACAGTCTCCTTTCCCTCTTCCTTGTTTTGTGCCAACAATGCTCTGAGTGACTCATCTAAAGCAGTCACATACAGAATGAGGGGTTTCCCCAATATTGGTGTAGAGAGCACTGGAGGGTTGAGCAAATAATTCTTGATGTCGTCAAGGGCTGCTTGACATGCTTCATCCCAGATGAATGTGGTATCTTTCTTTAGTAGATGTGCAAGGGGTTTACAAGGACCTGAGAGGTTCGAGATGCACCTGCAAATGTATGCTAGTTGCCCTTAAAGAGAGCACAATTCTTAAAGTGTAGTGGGTGACGACATTTCTTAAAATGCCTTGATCTTAACTGGCTCAACTTCAAACCCTCGATGTCTGACGATGAACCCCAAGAATTTTCTGGAGCGCACGCAAAAAGTGCATTTTAGCGGGTTCATTTTAATTTGATGAAGACATAGTCTCTCAAATACTTTTTCAAGGTCCTTCATGTGAGCATCCTTCTCTTCAG
>NW_006500144.1:1362481-1390345 GCF_000471905.2 Amborella trichopoda | reverse complement strand
ATTGCTCTCTGATTTGTGGCCCCAGCATTCTTTAATTGAAAAGGCATCATTATGTAACAGAAAACCGCTTTTGGAGTTAAGAATACGGTGGCCTCTTCATCTTCGGGTGCCATCCTTATTTGATTATACCCGGAGTATCTATTCATGAAGGAAAAGATTTGGCAGTGAGCTGTAGAGTCGATGAGCATCTCGGTGAATGGCAATGAGAAGTCATCCTTAGGACAGGAGATGTTCAAATCACGAAAGTCAATACACACTCTGACCATTCTTTTTCTTGACTGGAACGACATTTGCTAGACATTTCGGGTATTTGACTTCACGAATGAAACATGCTTGTTTAAGTGTGGTTATGTCGGCGTCTACCTGCATCTCGAGGTCAGATCTGAATGTTCTTGACTTATATTTGACTGGTTTGATAGTTGGATCGATTCCAAGATGGTGAACTGCTACTTGAGGGTCTAACCCAGGCATCTCATGATAGTGCCAAGCAAAGACGTCTCGATTTTCTTTCAAGAAGGTGGTGAAATCTTCTTTTTCTTCTAGAGACATATTTACTGAAATAAAAGTGGGTCTGGGATCCGCTTCGTCTCCAAGATTTATTTCCTCAAGTTTGTCAGTTGTGGCCTGACCACCTTCCTCCCAGTCTTCTGGAGCCTCTTGCAGTTCTTCATCATCGTTCTCAGAGATTTTTTGATCAACCTCGAGTGCAGAGACCCATGATCCGGACATTTCTACCTCTGATAGAGGTCCAGAGTGGGTCATAATCTCTGCACCTTCCTCGAATCGAGTGACGGAAAGGTGAAACTCAAACGTGATGAACACATCAAGTTGGAGAGGTTTGTTCTGACCGTTAGAGGGGAATTGAGGTTCAGCAATGATGATGTGAAGAGTGTCTTCGTATGAACCATACAGTATTTATACAGATGCCTAGAGTATTTGCTCCAAGCCAGCCGGTTCTTAACAGACTTGTATCATGTGGCAAGCCTCTTGAGAATATAAGCTTTGTCCTCTTGATTTTCTCAATTCTTGCTCGAAGTCAGGCTCAGGGGATCACTAGGGCTTCTTTGTCTTTGACTTCTTGTGCTTCTTTGATGAAGGTGGCTCTGCCTTGACTTTAGCTGTCAGGGCATCAGCAACTGTTAAGCTGCCTATGTCAAGGTCTTTCTCAATCGCTTCCGCTGCGTCCTGCTTATATTGATTTCTTCGAATTCTCGATCAAGAGCCTCGAAGTCTTGGCACATCAAGGTCGCATCTGTAGAAGACATTAGAGAATGAGAAGTAGGGGAAGAAGGTGGAGAAAGGTTGGAAAGTGGGGGACTTTTAAGGTCGTTCCCCTCATCAGACCGATCTGGGCAGCTTTTTATGTCATCACTAGGATTGGACGGGTGCAGGGGATCTTTTAGGTCTTTCCCTTGCTCAGACTGTCGAGGAGTACTTTTAACGTCGTCACCCTAATTGGACGTTTGCTGAGCGGAAGATGTCACAGGGTCGTCTTCTTGACGGGATGAAGAAGGAAAAAGGATCGTGCCGTGGATAAATTCCAGCAAAGTTGGCAAACGGAGGAAGGGGGTTGAGAAATTCCTGCTCTACTATCAGTTGAGAGGCCTTGTTTCTTCGGTGAGTAGCACTTGGTGCCCGTCTTTTTCTGGTTTTCGGAGGTAATGTGTGATTCATCTCGGTGGGCTGGTGAACAGCTTTAGCTTGATGAACTGCTTCTCGCCTCAACGACTTGAGTCTGCTTCGACCATGGAATTTGAGGGTTCTGCAGGGTCTGAGTCATTGATGGGAAGGTCCTGCCTTGTGAGATCTTCTTGCTCCGATGATTAAATGATTTTAGGATCACTTACGGGAAGGTTGTAGAATTCTTGATACTCCCGCATCTTCTTTGCGAATATGTCAAGGAAAGCTATGCATTCTGACAAGTAATGACCTCTTCTCTGATGGTAAGGACACCAACGATCTTCAGTCCCCTTAACAAGGCGAAGGGGTTGCGTTGCCTACTTTGGTGTGATTATGCTTTCCTGAAGCATTATAATGAAGAAGTTGTAGAGAATTCCAAGCACTTCATCCTCCTCAGCTGCCCCGAAGGCCTTCTTTAGGTCTTCAAGCTTTATCTGACCCTTCTTAATCAGGGCCTCAATGATGTCCTTCAGTGTGTAGCAGTCATCCGTAGGATGATTAATCCTCCCATTGTAAGCACAATAATTCATCAAATCGTCAAGGCCAAATTGCTGGCGGAACTTGGTTTCTAAAAGTTTGATCATATTCTGCTCCAATAATAAATGGAAAAATGCAGGGACTCATTCCTTCTCGAAGGGATAGGCCTTATTACTATGCCTGTAGAGATAATCATTTTGATCAAAGTTGGCTGGTAGAGGTACCCTATTGTACGACAGTTGTTGCTTGTCAGCCTGGGGTGTTACTGTCGTGATGGTTACCCCTTTAGAGAGGTCCAAAATTTGGGGGAAGCCTTCTTTGGATCAGTGACCATGATGGCTGCACTAATTACCCCTTTCTATTGGCTGCCCAGTGTGTTATTCCCAGAGCCACCATTACCCCGGTTACTTGCTAAACTTGTAGAAGGCTGTCGTGTCGCACCATGATGGCGTGACAAACTTTCTATGCGAACTGATTTAGAGATCAACTTTGACATGAAGGTCGGATTGGAGGCCTCGACATGTAGAGCGGTTTCAAGTCACATATTCCACATATAAGTTTGGACTGCTTCCTTCTCAGGCATAGGATTAGGATGGCGGGAAGCCAAGTTTCTCGAACTTGATTTGAACTGATCTACAGGCTCATCAGGGTCTTGAGTCAGGGTGAGAAAATCGATGGTTTGAACCTCTCTCTCGAACTCAAAGAAGCATTGATAGAATAGTTTCTCCATCTCCTCCCATGTATGCGCCGAGTTTGGAGGAAGTCGGGCATACCATTGAAATATCGGGCCATCAAGGGTCTCGATGAACTTGCAGAGAAGAAGTCTCCCGTCAGCTGCTGTTTCTTGACATGCCGCCTAGAAGTGGGCGATATGCTGGTTTGGGGAGGTGATTCCACTGAATAGATGAAACTTTCCTTTCTTATAGTCTAAGGGAACGTGGCTTGATCAACATTGGAGGGGGTATGGTCTTTGATAAGGCACCGGCCCTTGTATGCCTGAAATTTGTCTTTTCTTTAAGCTATGGGTGACCATAACGTCAATATCAGACTGAGAGACGGGATGAGGGATAGAATTGTCCTGCGAGGTTGGAGGAGGTTGCTATGGAGGTATACCATCACAGTGATGAGAATTGACCTCATGACTAGCCGACTAGCGTGCAGCGTCAATATGATCGATCTTTTCCATCATCGCGTGCACCATGTCCTCAAACGTGTTCATACGATCCTTCTGCGCAACACTGGGCTCACTTACGACCATTACGCTGACCATTTCTCTAGGGAGGTCAATGTTTAGTGGTGATAGAAGGGTCGGACATGATAGGTCAGTCAATAAGGGGTCAGCATGCCCTGATTGAAGACTTTTGTATGCAGATCACGTTTGGACCGGTTCTCAATGGTCTTGGGATCGTGGCTGCAGGGCTGGTTCACGACGTTCTTGGGACAGTGGTTGTTGAGTGGCTGGGTCTTCTTCTGCGATAGCAACCACAACACAGGGCTCATAGAGCTCTTCTTTAAGCTTCATCGTCTGAATGGGGTAGAAGGGATTCAAGTGAAAACAGTCGTCAAAATTGGCTATTTTGACTACCTTGATCACCTCCCTAGTCAAAATTTACAAACCTCTATCATGTTTAACCTTGAGGTTTTGATGGACCGCTTGTCAAAACTGCGATCTAGGTCACAGTTGGTCAACTCTTCTTGCACAAGAGAGAGCTGTCTCCATCAGGTGAGACAAAGGATGAAGGCTAGGAACTGGAGTCATCTTAGGCCAGAGAGAATGAAGGACTCGATCTTTTATGAGGTCCATACCCCGAGCTCTCTTACGAGCTCCAGAGACATGACCAAAGTGTTGGGGCTGGTTCAGGATGGTACTCTTAGGGAAAACCTTCGAGTACCAAAGCTGAAGGTGCTTGCCCGATGAAGGAGCGAGCGAGAGCATGGTTGACTCATCAAGAGGCCTAAGTGGAGGATGAAGGAAGGCCTGAGATGGTGACGTGTGTGTCCCCCTTGAAGAAGGATCTTGAGGGACCTGGGGGTCCACCTGGGCTCATGCAGGTGAGTCAGCATTTAGAGGTCGAGAGCTATGAGCAAGTGTCTGTAAAAGAATGGGTGCAGGCCTACGCCTTACAGGGTGTGCTTGTGTGTGCATAGGAGGAGGGCGAGGGGGTTGTCTCCTGTGTACTCGAGTTGGCGCAACAATGGCGTTGCCTCAAGTAGTGTGATGCACATGAGTGGCATGTGGAGGATCTGGCCTTGGAAGGTTCGATCATGGACACGGACTTGAGGTAACAGGAAGGTTGACCCGAAGTGTGACTTGAGTGGGTGACCCACGAGTCTTGTGGTGTGTGTAAGGGGTGGAGACTGTGGGGTTTCTGCCTCTCTACGTTGAACCTCTAAGGATAGAGACCCCTGGTGTAGAAATGTGGGGGGTAGCCTTATGGCGACCCACAGAAGCAATGGCAACTCGCTTGCCTCTTGTAGAAAGCGACTGTGCAGCCTTCCGGAGTACCTTAGAAACATGACAGGTAAGTGACTTGCCGATGGCTGGGTGCATGCTGTGTGGGGCAACATAAGTGCCACCCATGCAAGGCGCCTTGGTGGAATTTCTACCAGAGTGAAGAGATGGGGAGTGAGGGACCTTCAAGTCCCTCCACACACCGATCCAGGTTAAGACTTGGGAGCTAGACAATAGGTCTTTTCTCGAGAGAATAGTCGGTAACGAAGTCGAAGGACCTTGTTCCCTAGGGACACTCTCGAATAAGGGTATAAGAAAATCCCAGATCCGGATGAATGGGTTATAGAACCCAACAGTGAATGTGAAAAGATGATGAAAGTTGATAAAGAAGAAACTAGCCAAACAAGAACGATCCGACTAAGGGGCAGTAAGTCCCCAGTGGAGTCACCAAGCTGATTAGGTGCCTCGATCTCAGGTCGTTGGTAAGATCGCTCTCTCGAGAACCCCGTTCGAAAATGGGGGCAGGTGTTACCAACCGATGAGAGAAGAATTTAAAAGGTGGGTTCGGGACTTACTCGGACTGACTCGTGTGAGCGCCCTCTTAGATCACGAAGAAAGCCCCCCAGTAGTGAAATTGGTTCGGAATCGCCTCACTTGGCTCGTATTCTTCTTATTTTTTGCTTTCCACAGTCACACACATATATGGTAAAGGTTACGGGACAGGTGGGTTAGGCCTCACCCTTTTCCTCTTTTATGAATGTATGCAAGCATGCGTATTCAAAAAGAAGAAAGAAAGATATGGGGAGAGAAGGATTCAACCACGTGAGAAGGTCAGGGCAGTGACTAGACTGGCAGATAATTGACATAACGTGGTGGTGAAACGAGCTCGGTAATTGAGATCAGCTCACAGGATTGCTACTAGACATTATTGCCGATATCGACTAGCTAGGCATGATGGTCAGTCTGTCGTGGCAGTAAAGCAGGCTAAGTGAACCTGGCGCAACAACATTACGGGTAGATGACAAGACCGCCATGTGATGCTAACCTCAATCCCTCTTAATCAAATGAGAGAGCAGTAGAGGAATGGTTAAAGAGAAGAAGGGGATAGACGGAAGGAGAGAGAAGATGGAAGAGAGGAAGGGAGCTAACTAGTGCTTAGTCTCACCAACTGATAGAAGAAGAGAGGGAAAACCAGTTGGCGCAAGGTCTCACCGGCTGATACAAGAAGAGGGAGAAGACCAACCAGTGCTAGGCTTCGTCAACTGGTAGAGAGAGAAAAGACAACCATTGCTAAGCCTCGCTGACTGGTAGAAGAAGAGGGAGAAGACCAATTGACGTTAGGCCTCGTCGACTGGTAGAGAGAGAAAAGATAGTCAGTGCTAGGCCTTGTCGATTGGTAGAAGAAGAGAGAGAAAACCAATCAACGTTAGGTCTCACCGACTGATAGATGAAGAGAGAGGAGACTAACCAGTACTAGGTCTCGCTGACTGATAGAGGAAGAGAGAGGAAACCAATCGGTGCTAAGTCTCGCAGATTGATAGACAGAGAGAGAAGACCAATCGGCGTTAGGTTTCACCGACTGATAGAGGAAGAGAGAGAAAACCAACGACATTAGGTCTTATCGACTGGTAGACGAAGAGGGAGAAAAAGAGAGAAGAGAGAGAAAGAGAGAGAAGAAAGAGAAAAAAGTGAGAGAAAGAGAGAGGGAGAAGAGAGAAAGAAGAGAGAGAAAGAGAGAGTGAAAGAGAAAGAGAGAGGGGAGAAGATTGAGAAAGAGAGAAGAAATAGAGAGAAAGAGGGGAGGAGAGAAAGAAAAGAGAGAAAGAGAGAGAAGAAGATTGAGAAAGAGAGAAGAAAGAGAGAGAAAGTTACCTACCTAAAAGGTACCGACCCTTTTCTTCTCTCTCCTCTCTCTCTCTCCAAGACGTACTCACAGGCTCATGCAAGGAATTGAAATTTCTTTTCAATCTTCTCAAAAATCAACTGAAGGCCAAGGTTCTTTGTGGGGGTGGGCGTGTTTTTTTACAATGGGGTAGTGCATGTTTATATAGAGTTGTGCTCAAACATGGGTGGATTGATCAAAATTAGACCTAATTGCTGAAAATTAAGATTGAATTGAATTAAAATAATTTCTAAAAATGGGTGCAAAAAGATTGTTTGCCCCTGTCTAACATTGTGTGGAATTTCATAACAGTCCATGTGGTTGCCCGAGAACTTGCGTGATCTTTCGCGGCTGACCCGGGGTTGTTCTGATGACTGTTTGATCCAAAAATTATTGTTTTCTTGTAAGACTTGACATGGTGATTGTTTTGATACCATCTTCAAGCCATAAATCATGTTTTTTAGTCATGATCACGAGATTTGAAATTTGTTTTAACCTTGAAAACTTCGGATCAATAGTGCGGTCTTTCCTTAATGTTTTTCTGGGATTTCTTCATCGTAACACACTAAGCATGTCATTACGATCGCGTGGAAACAATCGGAACGCGATTTGGAGCCCGAACGAAGATTTCACAACTTTTGAGTTTTGGCTGGAATCAAGAATCCAACGACCAGAATTTCAGTAAGTCCATCGGCTTCATGCATGAAATTTAACCGTCCATCATGTACGTGGTTCGGTTTAATGATAGCCCTGAATCTTACACACACAATGGCTTTAGTTTTGTGTCGATCCGTTGTGCGAGCATCGTGATTTGGTTCATCGAGCGAGGTGTATTGCTGCTGAATTTTCTGCAACTTCTTCATGGATCGGCAAATTCTCTCTAGATTTTCTCCCTGCTTGGATATCGTCTCGGGGCTTGCCACATATCAAATTGTTTGTCTTGATGAGACGAATACGCTCACCAAATTTAGTAGCAATTCGACTTGAAACGAGTGAGTTATGGCCTCCGAAAGTGACTACCCATGACTGTAAAAACAACCACCTTTAATGGTGTTTTAGTGCAGTGAGGCCATATGGGAATAGTATGCAGCCTCTCCTTTTTTAATGTTTTGCTCATATCTTTGTTCTAGAGTGCCTGAGCAATCTAAAACTTGGCCCCTAGGGGTTTTCAATCGTGTCGAATCTAATGGTGGTGGTTCCACAGGGATTTGAGACATAAAATATTTAGCTCCAGTTGTAGGGTCCGTTTTAGGGTGCTAGAGGCTAATTTTTCGAAAGCTATTTCTTTGTGTTCACTGCCTTAGACCTGTCAAATCGTAATGAAACTTGGCAGGTAGTCTTTTGAAGTGCTGATGATGATCTTGAGTAATTTTGGGGCCATTTTGAGACTGTCGGGAATTTTCCACTGGTTTGTAGGCTTTATTGACATGCTTCCTACTAGGGACCAAGGTGATGAAAAATACGCTAAAACAGTGTTTAACTTTATGCCTCCAAGATGTGTGCAAAACAGTTTAATGTCATGTGGCTAAGACGTGCACTATGGTTTAAGGTCATACAACTGGACCTTGGTGGTGATGAATGGTAGTCTATGGAGGCCATGGAGTGAGTATGGTGGTGGTCTGACCCACTTGGGGAAATGACATTAGGCTACCTACGAAAGATGGATGATGTATGAAATGTGAGTAGACGATGGTGACCCACTAACTTACAATAAGTATGGATGGCGAGATGGTATGCCATTTTGTCAACGGGGGTGAGACTCAATAGGGAATAAGGTATGGTGATGAAGTGAATGGACACATTGGGGCAGTAATAAAGGTGGCACGCGCACACTAACAGGTAGGTTAGAGAAGGCGTGCGTGAAAGTTCCCATAAAGGCGTGTGCGCATATGTGGGGGAAATTTTTAATGGTCATACATCCGGGACCAATGCAAAACAGTTTATCATCATGCACCGAAGACGTGCACTATGGTTTAAGGTCATACAACTGGACTGTGGTTATGCAGTTTAAATTCATACAACTAGGAGTTTTAGGTCGTGCAATTAGACCTCCACTATAGTTTAAGGTCATATAGTTTGGACCATGGTGTGGAGTCCTTTAACGTCATACGGCTATGACGTGGACTTTGGTCTAAGGTCATACAACTAGACAGTGGTTATGTAGTTTAAAGTCATACAACTTGGACCGTGCAGTTTAAGGTCATGCAACTAGACCTCCGCTATCATCTAAGGTCATATAGTTTGGACCATGCAGTTTTAAGGTCATGCAACTAGACTAGAACTGTGCAATTTTAAGGTCATGCAGCACGGACCGAGGCTAGGTCGCCATGTAAGTGGAGCTCCATGGGGAATAGGTCTGCGGATGGCAATCCAACTCCCTGGGGATAAAATGGTTAAGACCATTCACAAACTGAGGGCTTAGATGAAAATGGTGACCTGATGAAGGATGACCAACAGAAGAAGCGGACTTCACTAAGGCTTAGGGAAGCAAGCGTGGCTCCCTGGGGTGAAAGATGAGACTTTATGGAGAATTGGCTTATGACAGGTAACCTGACTCCTTGGGGATAAGATAGCTTGGTGTGAAACCGACCAACCAAAAATTGAAGAGGTAAGAATGACCCTAACTCCACTGGGGATAATGGGTGTGACTTCTATGGGGATAAGGAATAGTGGCCTGCTCCTGACTCCATTGGGGATGGCAAGTCATGGCTTGGGTGCAACAGCCTGGGCACAACTCCACTGGGGATGACAGGTCACAGAAGGCTTCAGCTGGAAATAGGCGATAATGGACAGCTTGAAATATAGCCGTTGTCAGGTGTAGCAATAATTGTTTGTTGTGAGTGTTCAACCGGCATTGAGTTCTCAAAAACACAACCGGCCCTGGGTTGTTAAAAACTCAGCTAGCGCTGTGAACAAGCCGTGACATTGTTTGAACACAACCAGCACTAAGTAAACTGGTACTAAGGTCATTTGAAATTCATCTGATGCCAAGTCGATCGGTGCTAGGTTTGATTGGACTTCACCGGATGCCAAGTCGACCTGCGCTGGGCATGCATTGATACTTGAGTCATGAGCTGAGCTTGACCCGTTTCGACCATTTTCTGAAATTTCATAGATGGTGATGAGTGTTGACTCGGGCCTCGAGTCAAAGCCCATCCCGGCTCATCATCGTTTGGCTTCCCTTAAGCGCGACTAGGATTCCCAGTTTGTGAGGGGTTTTCGAGGGTAGTGCAGGCTACATAAGGGGGGTAAGACCCCATTTTCTTCACTTTTAACCAAAGGTAAAAACTTAAGAAAAATTTTCTTAATAGTGAGGAGAGGGTCCCCGGTTGAAGTTTTGACAAGCAGTGGGACTCCCAGTGGTTTTGCAAGGAAGGCCTTCGGCGAGCAGACTTTGCCAAGAATTTGGTGAAGTTGGAAAGAAAGTTTTTTTTTTTTGTTAGCACAAAGGACTTTCCGATGGTGGGAAGTGCTTCAGCCTTAGTATTTTTTAGGGTAGAAGAGGTGGGAAATGCAGCAGTGGGCATTTCTACAAGTTTTGATTTTGGTGGTTTTAAGTGTTTCCCGAGGGTTGTGGTAACTTTACAGAGGTTTTGCTGAATTCTCGCCAAAAAAACGCAGCAGAGGAAAATCTCTAAGTGAGTTTTCCGGCATTGTTGTGATTTTGTAGAGGTTCCCAGAGATTGTGGTAAGTTTGCAGAAGTTTTTGGTGAGGTTCTGGTGACTTCCCAGCCAAGTTTTTTAGTGGGTTTTGGGCCGTGCAAGAGAAGTTCCGGTAGAAGATAAAGGGACAAAACAATTGCAGGGAAGGTGAAAATTCGTGGGAGGTGAACAATCGTAGGAAAAGTGTATGGTTACCTCTTTCGTGTGTCAGGCGGAGCAGCAAGACGTGATGATGGTTAGCATTCGTGCGTGTGTCAGGCGATGCCGAGGGACATGGAGATGGTTGTCAATTGGCACAACTGAGTTCGAGGTGTCATGACTAGATTTCATGGCACGTGTGAGAGCTCCGATCACAGCCGGTGCTGGCCTTTGGAGAACACAACCAGCATTGGGTATTGGCAATCTCAACCGGCACTGAGTGTTGACAGACTCTGTCGGCACTAACCTTGGGCACGCAACCTGTACTGGCCATTAAAAAGCTCAACTGGTGCTGAGTGTTGGTAGACGCAGCTAGCGCTAAGGGTTTAGCAGACACAGTCGGCACTAAGTATTAGCGGACACAGCCGGCCTTAAGTATTATGAAACATAACACATGCTACCTAGAAGTGGGCAATATGCTGGTTTGGGGACTTGGTTCTGTTGAATAAAGGAAACTTCCCTTTCACCTGATCAATGTACGAAGGATATGGCCTTTGATAAGGCGTTGCACCTTGTATCCCCGGGATTTGTTTGTTCTTTAGGCTATGTATGACCATAGCATCAATGTCTGTTTCAGAGAAGAGATGAGGGATAGAATTGTCCTGTGAGGTAGAAGGAGGAGGCTACCGTAGAGGTGCACCATCAGAGTGATGGGAATTGACCTCATGGTTATTCGACTGGCTTGCGACGTCGATACGATCGATCTTTTCCATCATCGCGCACACCATATCCTCAAACTTATTCATGCGCTGCTTGCGAACTTGTAGGGTCGTATGTGGTAGGTCAGTCAGCAGGGGGCAAGCATGCTCTAACTGAACTTGACTCTTGTATGTTGATCGCTTTTGGACCGGTTCTCGACGGTCTTGGGACCGTGGCTACTCAGTGGCTAGGTCTTCTTCTACGATAGTAACCACAGTATAGGGCTCATGAAGCTCTTCTTCAGGCTTCATTGTTTGCAGGGGACAGAAGGGATTCAGGTGAAGAGGGTCGTGAGAATTGATTGTTTTGACTACTTTGGTCATCTCCCTAGTCAAAATTTATAGACCTCTATCGTGTTTAGCATTGAGGTTTTGATGGACCTTACGCCAAAACTACGATGTAGGTCGCGACTGGTTAGCTCTTCTTGCACAAGAAAGAGTTGTCTCCATCAGGTGCGGCAATGGATGAGGATCAGGAACTGGAGTCATCTTGGGCCGGGGAGGATGAAGGACTCAATCTTCCGTCAAATCAATGCCTTGAGCTCTCTTATGCGCTTCAGAGACACGACCAAAGTGACGGGCTGGTTCAGGATGGTACTCTTGAGGAAAACCTTCGAGTGCCACGGCTGATGGTGCTTGCTCGATGAAGGAGGAGTGGGCCGGAGCAGGATTGAGTCATGAGAAGGCCCGAGTCTAGGGCAAGGGAATGTCTGTGATGGCGACGTGTGTGCACCCCTTGAAGAAGGATGACAGGAGACCTGGGGGTCAGCTCGAGCTCGTGCAAGTGATCTGGCCTTAGGGGGCCAAGAACTACGAGCAGGTGTTTGTAAGAGAACAGGTGTAGGATTGCCCCTTACAGAGCCCGCAAGCCATAAATAAAATGTGAAAAGATAATGAAAGCAGCTAATAAAAGAAGAAACTAGCCAAACAAGAACGATCCTACTAAGGGGAAGTAAGTCCCCAGTGGAGTCGTCAAGCTAGTTAGGTGCCTCGATCTCGCCCTCCGGATCCTTTGGGGATCGGGCGGCACGGGTTTCGGGTTTTGAGGGAAGACCCAGGATGTTTTTGAGATCGCTCTCTCGGGAACCTCGTTCGAGAACGGGGGTAGGTGTTACCAATCAGTGAGAGAGGAATTTAAGGTGGGTTCAAGACTTACTCGAGCTGGCTCGCGTGGGCGCCCTCTTAAATCACGAAGAAAATCCCCCAGTAATAAAACTCGTTCGAAATCACCTCCCTTGGCTTGTATTCTTTTGTTTTCTACAATCACACACATATGGCAAAGGTTATAAGATAGGTGGGTCAGACCTCACCCTTTTCCTCTTTGATGAAAGTACACAAGCATGCGCATTCAAAAGGAAGAAGAGAAAAGTAAGAGAAGAAAGACGACGGAGAGAATAATTCGATTGAGAGGGAGGATCAGAGCGGTGACTAAGTTGATGAATAATTGGCCTGACGTGGTAGCAAAACGGTCTCAATAACTAAGATCGGCTCACGAGATTACTTCTAGACGTCATTACCAGTATCGACTAGCTAGGCACGATGGTTAGTCTGTAGTGGCAATAAAGCGGGCCAACTAATCCTGGCAAAATAACATTATGGCTAGATAATAGGACTATCATGAGAGGCTAACCTCAATTCCTCTTAGTAGAATGAAAAAATAACAGAATGATGGTTATGAGGAAAGAATAAGAAATGAAATAAGAGAAGAAGGGAACAGAAAGGAGGGAGAAGAAAAGGAAGAGAAGAGTATTAAAGGCGAGAGAATAAAAGAGAGAGAGGGAAGGAAGACGTAGTCGACGCTAGGCATTGCCGGTTGTGTTAGAAGGAAGAGAGAGAAAATGCAGTCGGCGTTGGGCTTCACCGACTGTGTCATATAGAGAAAAAGAAAGAGAAGACGCAGTCGATGCTAGGCTACATCGACTATGCTAGAAGAAGAGAGAGAAAATGCAGTCGACGCTAAGCTTCACCGACTGTGTCAGAAGAAAAGAGAGAAAATGAAGTCGGCACTAGGCTTCGCAGACTGTGCCAGAAGGGAAGAAAGGGAGAGACTTAGCCGGCGCTATGTTTGCTCCAGTTGTGATGGAAGAGAAGTAAGAGAGAGATAAAGTCGGCACTAGGTTTTATTGACTATTACATAAGAGAGAGAGAAAAATCCAGCCAGTCCTAAGCTTCACCGACTGTGATAGAAAACGAGAGTGGGAAATCCAATCGGTGCTAGGCTTCATCGACTGCAACATAAAAGAAGGAGAAAATAAGGAGAGATAGAGATCCAGTCGGCGCTAAGCTTCACCGAGTGCAATAGAAGAGAAGGAGAAATAGAAATCCAGCTAGTGTTAGGCTCCACCGACTACAACAGAAGAGAAGGAGAGCGAGAAATTCAGCCAGCGTTTGGCTTCACCGACTGCATTCGACGAGAAGGAGAGAGAGAAATCCAATCAGTGCTAGGCTTTGCCGATTACATTAGACGAAGAACGGAGGGAGATAGAGATGAGAAGAAGAGAGCGCAAGAGATAAAGATGAGAAGAAGAGAGAGATAGAGATTAGATAAAAATGAGGGGATGAGAGAGAAGGAGATCGAGGTTGAGAATAAGAGAGAGAAAGAGATAGAGATGAGAAAGAGGAGAGGAGAGAGAAGAAGAGAGAGAAGAGGAGAGGAGAGAGAAAGAGATTAAGATGAGAAGAAGAGAGAGAAAGAGATAGAGACGAGAAGAAGAGAGAGAAAGAGATAGAGATGAGAAAGAGGGAAGGAGAGAGAAAGTTACCTGCTTCAAGGGTACCATCCATTTTCTTCTCTCTCCTCTCTCTCTCTCCAAGACATACCCACAAGTTTAAGAAAAATTTAGAATTTTATTGATTGATCTAAAAAGAATGAATCCGTCCTTTGTACAATCAGGCATTGCCTGTTTATATAGAATTGAGCTAAAACATGGGTGTACACAAAAAAACTACCTAGAACTGAAGATAATTAAAATCTAATTGAATTAAATAAATTCTAAAAATGAGTGTAAAAGGACTGTTTTGCCCCTACCTAACAATGTGTAGAATTCCAGAACAGTCCTTGTTGCTCCCCGAGAACTTCTGTGATCTTCTATGGCTGACCCGGGGTCATTCTGATGCCCGTTTGGTCGAAAAATTATTGGTGATGAAAAATACGCTCAAACAGTGTTTAACTTCTTGCCTTCGAGAACTGTGCAAAACAGTTTAACGTCATGTGGCCAAGGCATGTACTATGGTTTAAGGTCGTACAACTGGACCATGGTGGTGATGAATGGTAGTCTATGGAGGCCATGGAGTGAGTATGGTGGTGGTTTGACCCACTTGGGAAAATGACATTAGGCTACCTATGAAAGATGGATGATGTATGAAATGTGAGTAGACGATGGTGACCCACTAACTTACAACGAGTATGGATGGCGGGATGGTTTGCCATTTTGTGAGAGCGAGTGAGAATCACTAGGGAATGAGGTATGGTGATGAAGTGAATGGGCACACAGGGGAGGTAATAAAGGTGGCGCGCGCACACTAACAAGTCGGTTAGGGAAGGCGTGCGTGAAAGTGCCCATAAAGGCTTGTGCGCATATGTGGGGGAAAGTTTTAAAGGTCACACATCCGAGACCAATGTAAAACAATTTATCGTCATGCAGCGAGGACGTGCACTATGGTTTAACGTCATACAGCTGGACCGTGGTTATGCAGTTTAAAGTCATACAACTAGGACCGTGTAATTTAAAGTCGTGCAATTAGACCTCTGCTATAATTTAAGGTCATATAGTTTGGACCATGGTGCGAATTCCTTTAACGTCATACGGATATGACGTGGACTTCGGTCTAAGGTCATACAACTGGACAGTGGTTATGTAGTTTAAATTACTACACCTTGGACCGGGCAGTTTAAGGCCGTGCAGCTAGACCTCCACTATAGTTTAAGGTCATATAGTTTGGACCATATAGTTTTAAGGTCATGCAACTAGACCAGAACTGTGCAATTTCAAGGTCATGCAGCACGGACCGAGGCTGGGTCACCATGTAAGTGGAGCTCCATGGGGAATAGGTCTGTGGATGGATATCCGATTCCCTGGGGATAAAATGGTTAAGACCATTCACAAACTGAGGGATTTAGATGGAAATGGTGACCTGATGAAGGATGACCAACAGAAGAAGCGGATTTCACTAGAGCTTAGGGGGGCAAGCGTGGCTCCTTGAGGTGAAAGATGAGACTCTATGGAGAATTGGCTTATGACAGGTAACCCGACACCCTGGGGATAAGATAGCTTGGTGTGAAACCGACCAACCAAAAATTGAAGAGGTAAGAATGATCTTAACTCCACTAGGGATAATGGGCTGTAGTATGTATGACTTCTATGGGGATAACGAATAGTGGCCTGCTCCTGACTCCATTGGGGATGATAGGTCATGGCTTGGGTGGAACAGCCTGGGTACAACTCCACTGGGGATGACAAGTCACGGAAGGCTTCAACTGGAAATAGGTGACAATAGACAGCTCGTAATACAGCCAGTGTCTGGTGTAGCAATAATTGTTTCTTGTGAGTGTTCAACCGGCATTGAGTTCTCAAAAACACAACCAGCGCTGGGTTGTTAAAAACTCAGCTAGTGCTGTGAACAAGCCGTGACATTGTTTGAACACAACCAGCACTAAGTAAGCTGGCACTAAGGTCGTTTGAAATTCACCTGGCGCCAAGTCGGCCGGTGCTAGGGTTGTTTGCAATTCACCCGACGCCAAGTCAACCGGCACTAGGCATGGATTGATACATGAGTCATGATCTGAGCTTGACCCGTTTCGACCCATTTGCTGGAATTTTACAGATGGCGATGGCTGTTGACTCGGGCCTTGGGTCAAAGCCTATCCCGGCTCATCGTTGTTTGGCTTCCCTTGAGCTCGACTAGGATTCCCAGTTTGTGAGGGGTTTTCGAGGGTAGTGTAGGCTACATAAGGGGGTTAAGACCCCGTTTTCTTCACTTTTCACGAAAGTTTTAAACTTAAGAAAAATTTTCTTAACAGTGAGGAGAGGGTCCCTAGTTGACGTTCCGACAAGCAATGGGATCCCCTGTGGTTTTGTAGGGAAGGCCTTCAGTGAGCAAACTTTGCCAAGAATTTGGTGAAGTTGCAAAGAAAGTTTGTTTTTTTTTTTTTTTTTGGCACAGAGGGCTTTCCGGTGGTGGGAAGAGCTTCGACCTTAGTATTTTTTTAGGGTAGAAGAGGTGGGAAATGCAGCAGTGAGCATTTCTACAAGTTTTGAAAGGTTTTTTTGGTGGTTTTACTGTGAGTGCCACATATCGAATCGCTCGTCTTGACTAGACGAACATGCTCACCAAATTTGAGCGTGATCCGAGTTGACATGGGTGAGATATGAGCGTCGAAAGTCACTAGTCGTGATTGTCCCTTCCAAGGCATGGAGTTGCAGGGTGGCCACACAAGAATAGCATGCGGCCCCTCTTATTTCACTCTTTTTCCTATACTTCTTCATGGAGTGTCCGTTCGAGCTGAAATTTGACCCCTAGGGGTTTTCAACTGTGTCGGTTCCAACTGTGGTGGTCTCACAGCAAAAAATTGAGACACCAAAAATATAGCTCTAGTTATAGGGTCCGTTTTAAGGTGCTAGAGGCCGATTTTGCTGGAACTGTTTCTCAGTCTGCACTACCTTAGATATATCAGATTGTGATGAAACTTGGCAGGAGACTTTTGAGAGACCTCATGAAGATCTTGACCAGTTTTGGGGCTATTCTGAGACTGTCTGGATTTCCACTGTTTGCTAGGCCTTTATTGAAAGAGGACCCTATGTTAATGAAAAATACCTTTCAACAATTAGCTCTGACATGGAAGTTGATTTGGGGCCTCAACATGTAGAGTAATCTCAAGTCGCATGTTTCGCACACAAGTTAAACTGCTTCGTTCTCAGGCATGGGATTAGGATGACGAGCGGCCAAATTTCTCCATCTTGATATGAACTGGTCCACGGGCTCATCAGGATCTTGGGTCAAGGTGAGAAGCTTGATGGTTTGAACCTCTCTCTCTACCTCATAGAAATACTGGTGGAACAGTTTCTCTATTTCCCCTCAGGTATGTACTAAGTTTGGGGGAAGCCGAGAATACCACTGAAAGGCTGGACCATCAAGGGTTTCAACAAATTGATGGAGAAGGAGTATCCCATTAGCTGTTGTCTCTCGACACGCTGCTTGGAAGTGGGCAATATGCTGGTTCGGGGACATGGTTGGTTAGGTGCCTCAATCTCGTCCTTCAAATCTGGATGATCTGGAGGCACGCGCCTCAGGTTTCAGGGGAACCCAGGACTTGAGATAGCTCTATTGGGAACCATGCTCAAGAACAAGGGCAAGTAGACCAACCAATGAGAGAGGAATTTAAGGTGGGTTCGGGACTTACTCGGGTGAACTCATGTGAGCACCCTCTTAAATCACGAAGAAACCCCCTAGTCGTAGAACTGGTTCGGAATCACCTCCCTTGGCTTGTATTTTGTTGTTTCTGCAATCACACACACATGGCAAATGTTATAAGACAAGTGAATCAAGAGACCCCACGTTTCCTTTGGGTGAACGTACACATGGTGCACATTCAAAAAGAAGAAAAGAAGAATGAGAGAATTAATATTGGGATAAGAAGAATTTGACCAGGCGGTGCGAGTGACTAAACAAGTAGGTAATTGACTCAGGGCGGTAGTAAAACGGGCTCGATAACTCAGACCGGCTCAACAGAATTACTACTAGACGACAATATCAATATCAACCAGCTTGACACGATAGCTAGTCTGTCGTGACAGTATAGCGGGCACAATAACTCTTACAGGCACAACGACATTACTGCTAGACGACAGAATTACCATGACATGCTAGTCTCAACCCTGCATGATCAAACGAAACAGTAGAAGAAAGAAAAGAGAATAGACAAAGAAAGAAAAGCATGAAAGAGGATAGAGGGCAAAGAAAGAGGAAGAGGAAGAAGAGGTGGGAAAAAGCTAGGAGAAAAAGTAAGAAAGAGAAGGAAGAGGAAGAAAGGCACAGACGACGATGAGATGTGAAGAGAGAGGACTCCGATGGTAATGGGCTTCCGCCAGCTGTGACAGAAAAAAGAGGAAAGGGAAGGAACACAGGTGGCGATAGTCCTTCGTCATCTGTGATAGAAGAACAAGGATGGAAAACACATGCGGCGTTGGGCTTGAACCGTGTGTGACAAAAGAGGAAGAAAGAGAAGACGCAGGCGGCGCTAAGCCTTCGTCGGCTGTGGTAGAAGAAGAAGAAAGAGAAGACACAGGCGGCGCTAAGCCACCGCCGGCTTTGTTAGAAGAAGAGGAAAGAGAAAATGTAGACGACACTGAGCCTTCACCGGTTATGTTAGAAGAAGACAAGAGGTGGAGCACATACGGCAATGGACTTCGTAGTCTGGGACACAAGAGAGATAAAAAAGTTTTAGTAGAGGCCTTGCTGGATATCCAAGTTTAGGCCTGGCTCACTATTTGTGTCTTAGAAATAAGAAGACATCACACCAGGCAAGAGGTCCGTCATGGATGAATAGAGAAAAGAAACAAGAGCAGGGAAAGAGAGACATGATAGACCAGAGGAGGTAGAGAGAGGAAGAGAGAGAAAGAGATAAAGATGAAAGCATGAAAGAGAAAGGAAGAGACGAGAGAGAAAATGACAGAGAGAGAGAAAGAGATGAGAAAAGAGGAGGGAGAAAGAGAGATAGATATGTGAAAGAAGAGAAGAGATGAGAAAGAAAAGAAGAGAGAGAAAGAGAGATAGAGATGAGACAAGAGGGAGAGAAAAGAGGAGGAGATAAAAAAGAGGACGGAGAAAGAGAGGAGGAGAGAGAAAAGAGGACAAGAGAAAGTTATCTTACCAAGGGATACAGGCCCTTTTCTTCTCTCTCCTCACTCTCTCTCCAAGATGCACCCATGAACTTAAGCAGGAATTGAAATCTTTATTGAAAATTGAAGCTTTGAACCAAGGGTCCCTTTACAATTAGGCTTTGCATCCCTTTACAATTAAGCTTTGAACCAAGGACCCAAACATGGGTAGACACCCAAAAACTACCTAAAATTGAAGATAATTATAATTTAATTGAATTAAGAGAAATTCTAAAAATGGGTGCAAAAAAATTGTTTTGCCCTTGCCTAACAACGTGTGGAATTTCAAAACAGTCCCTACTACTGCTCGAAAACTTACGTGATCTTTCATGATTGATCTGGGGTTGCTTTGATACCCGTTTGATCGAAAGATGATTGTTTTCTTGTAGGGCTGGGCATGGCGATCAATTTGATACGAACTTCGAGCCATGAATGTTTTTAATCCATGATCATGAGAATTGAATTTTTAATGAATCTTGAAAACTTCAAATCAATAG
Organism: Amborella trichopoda; assembly: GCF_000471905.2. Next base: position 1,370,921 of record NW_006500144.1, on the reverse strand, counting down.
TTGACTTGTTCCTTGATGTTTTTCTTCAGTTTCTTTGTTGTGTCACGTTGAACATACCGCCACGATCACGTGGCAATGAACGTAGCTCGATTTCATGTTCGGACGAATATTTCATCTTCTTGGGTTTTTGGCCAGAATCTTGAAATCCTACGGCAGAATTTACAGTAGCTTCGATGCCTCCATGTGTGAAATCTAACCATTCATCGTACGCGAAGTTCGGACCAGAGATATTCTCCGACCTTACGCACATAATGCAATTGGTTTCGAGTCGATCGGCTACGCGAGAGCCATGATTTGGCCACTCAAATGAGGTGTGTTGTTGCTGATTTTTTTGCAAATTTCTTCACGGATCAGCAACTTCTCTCTAGGTTTTTTCCCTGCTCGGGCATCGTCACGGGGCGTACCACATATCAAAACACTCATATTGATGAGACTAACCCACTCAAAACATTTTAGCACGATCCAACATGGTTCGAGTAAGATATAGGCCCCGAAAGTCACTGCCCGTGACTGTGAAAACAGCCACCTTTACTGGTGTTTTGGTGCAGGGTGGCCACACGGGAATAGTGTGCGACCTTCCTCTTTTCGGTATTTTACCCAAACTTTGTCCTGAAGTGCCTGATTAAATCGAAACTTGACCCATAGGGGTTTTCGACCATGTCGGATCTAATGGTGGTGGTCTCACAGCAATTTGACGTACCAAAAATATAGTTCTAGTCACGGGGTCTGTTTCAGGGTGCTAGAGGCCAATTTTTTCGAAATTATTTCTTTGTGTTCATTACCTTAGACATGTCGGATTGCAATGAAACTTGGCAAGTGAACTTTTGGAGTGCTAATGAAGATCTTGATTAGTTCTATGGCAATTCTGTGACTGTCAAAATTTCCACTGTTTTGTAGGCTTTATTGACATGCTTCCACTTTATTCTGCATCAGGGACCAAGGTGCTAAAAAATGTGTTCAAATAGCTGACCCCACCGAATTTTACGCTTCGAGAGAAGTGATAAATACATCATTTAAAAAATTTCTTTCGGCTTTATTACTTTTTTCTTCCTAGCCACAAGACCACGTGAACACCAAGGAGATTCACGCAATGCTGCAACTAGGATGCTCAAACGTCTGAATGCAATGCACAGATCCATCCGTGGAGACTTTAGGGGGAGAAGAGACTTTTTTGAGTGATTTTATCGAAGTCCTTACCCTCGTGTGGACTGTTTGTAATTCTGAAGCTGAGGATTTTTTACAGACCTCATTAGTCAGAATCAGGCCCATCTGGCAGTCGAGTGCCATGCTGAAGGGAATTTTTCCCATTTGATTTGGGTTTGTTTTTTTTTGTTGGTGTTGTTTTCTGTTAAACCAAATTTTCTTTTGATAATCAGGATACCTCTGTGGGCCCCATTTGCTAGGTCTAGTTGAGGGCATTTTGTTAACTTGTCTCGAAAGTTTGGGCTCGGCTAGAGGGAATTGTGGCGAGGCTGACTGAAGTCTCTGGCAGGTTTGCCCTGGCTTTATCCGTTTCTTGCCTTTGTGATGGTCTTTAACATTTTTGAAGTGTGTTTGTGACCTCATGGGAATAGTGTCCTTCCTTTTGAGACTTGTATTGCCTTCTTGGCGAATCTTTTGTCCTTCGAGTCCTTTTTGTAAATAGACTCAGGTTGTCAAAATCTTTTCCTTAAAGCTCATATTTTTGGATCCTGGTATTGTAACACCAGGGATTTATAGAACTCTTTTACTCATGGTTTCATGACCATGCCCATCCATCATTTTTACTCATAGTGTTCCCTTATTTAGGTATACACCATGCCTGTTATTTTTATTTTTTTTGTGAAGGTGTATATAAGGTCATGCCCTCGGGACCTATGCAAAGCCTTTTAACATCATGCAGCCAAGACGTGCACTACAGTTTAAGGTCATACAACTGGACCATGATGGTGATGAATGGCAGTCTGTGGAGGCCATGGAGTGAGTATGGTAGTGGTTTTAGCTCACTTTGGGGAGATGGCATGAGGCTAACGATAAAATATGGATGATGTATGAAAGGTGAGTGAAAAATGGTGACCCACTAGCTTACGACGAATATCGGTGGTGGGATGGTTCGCCGTTTTGTGAGCACGAGTAAGACTCACTGGGGAATGATTAACGATGATGAAATGAATGGATTCACTGGGGAGGTAATGAAGTTGGTACACACACAAACGGGTCAGTTAGGGAAGACGTGTGCGAAAATGCACGTAAAAGGTGTGTGCACGTATGTGGGGGCAAGTTTAAGGTCATGCCTCCGTGACCTGTGCAAAGTAGTTTAACGCCATGCGACCAAGACATGCACTATGGTTTCGAGTCATATAGCTTGGACTGTGGTTATGCAGTTTAAATTCATACAACTAGGATCATGCAGTTTAAGGTCGTGCGACTAGACCTCTGCTACAGTTTAAGGTCATATAGTTTGAACCATGGTGCTAAGCCTTTTGACTCCATACGGCTGAGACTATAGTTTAGAGTCACATAGTTTGGACCTTGCAGTTTAGGGTCGTGCAGCTAGACCTTTGCTACAGTTTATGGTTGTACAGTTTGGACCATGCAATTTGGGGTCGTGCACCTAGACCATAGCTATGCAATTTAAGGTCATGCAATATGGAAAGGTTGTGCAGTTTAAGGTCATGCAGCGTAGATCGAGGCTGTGCAGTTTAAGGTCATGTAGTGCGGACCGATGCTATGCAGTTTAAGGTCATGCAGAGCGGACCGAGGCTGTGTAGTTTAAGGTCATTGAGCATGGAACGATGCTGTGCAGTTTAAGGTCATGCAGCACGGACCATGGTATGGATCACTAGGTAAGTGAAGCTACATGGGAATAGGTCTTTGTAGATAGCAATCTAAGTCTCTGGGGATAAAATGATTAAGGCTAACAAAGGGTTCAGATGAGAAGACCGACTTCATTGGGGATAATGGGAAAAAGTGTGGGTTCCTTATAGGTGAAAAATTGTACTCGACTCCTTGAGGACAAGATAACTAGCGTGAGGCAGATCCACTAAGGGTTGCAGTGGTAAATATGAATGACTCTAACTCCTCTGGGGATAATGAGCTGCAGTATGAGTATGACTCCTACTGGGGTTGAGAAGTCATGGCCTGAATTGAACAACCTGGGTACCACTTCGCTGGGGATAATAGGTCACGGTTAGGGTGCAACTTCATTGAGAATAACAGTAGTAGGACACGCATAGTTCTAGCGTGGGGCATGCGGCAATGGACTATTTAGAACACAGTTGTCCCTAAGCACAACAAACATTATTTCTTGAACACTCAACCAGTGCTGAGCCTTTGAATGCAGTTAGTGATGAGGTCGGCCATCATTACTTCTTGTACACTCTGTCGGCTCTGACCCTTTTAAAAATGCAGCCGGCACTGAGAATGGCCAACCACTATCTCTTGAACAGTCAGTTGGCGCTGAGCCTTTTGAAAACATAGTCAACATTAAGAACGGCCAACCACTATCTCTTGAGCACTCAGTCGGTGCTGGGTCATTGAAAATGCAACCGGCGCTGGGTCAATGCCTGTTGTATTCTCTTAATATGGTGGTGTTCTGGTTATCAGAGTTGTGCTCATGTTGGAATTTTAGAGAGCCCACCTCTTGAGGAGTAATATGGTTAGATTTTCAATAACCAATTCTTGATCCCGGATTGGTGGATCATTCAAGAAATCTTGTGAAGGTGGTCCAGGTGGACTCCTAAGAATTTCTAAAAGTTTGAGCTCTATCAACTCTAGTGAAGATGTAAAATCTTTGAAAATAGTCAAATTTGGGCTCTCTGTTTCTCCATCGTCTATAACTGGGTTCACCTTGAGAGGTGACTCGGTTAATGTTCTGAGCTCGGCTCCTCACCCCATATAGGTGGGTTGGCCAAGAATTCTGGTGAAAGCGGCCCAGGTGGGCCCCTTAGAATTTCCAAAGGTTCATATCTTTTGATATTTGAGGTACTGACCCCTTGTTTGGAAGCGTAATGGGAGACTTTGGGGTGTTAGCCCCTTGTTTGAAAGATGATCCCTTCTCGTTGATCTGGATCACATCAATTTCTAACACATCTTCCTCATCATATTGATCCCACTTGGGTGGGTCGTCAAGATTTTGGGGTAAAGAGCTTCCTTTTAGCACTTTCTCATTTGACCCCTCACGAGGAGTTGTCTAAGAATTAAAGTTTTTCTTGCCGTCATGGGCTTGGGAATCCATAGCTTCAAAACCTTGGTTGAGCTTTTGCTCGAGTTCATATTGTTCTTGCGAGTTTGATTCATTGCCACACACATATGAACCATTTATTGTGTTAACTTGGAAGTACGGGGTTCATATGCCCTATTGTGACTCTTGATGATGGGGATTTCTTGTGCCACTTTTGGGGGCGTATCTTGGAGTGAAATTCCATATGCGATACCCCTTTCTTTTTCCCTTTCTTCGGTTATGGGCTTGGAGCTAAGATCATCATTATTGCTTTGATCTTGAGTATCCTTAGTCATTAACTCATGGGTGAGGTTATGCTCGCTTTGTTATTCATCTACTGAACTTTCCAGTTGATTTCTTCCTATGCTCCAAGGCCTTTGTGGATGTTCTTCGGGTTTGGACACAACTTGTGAATCTCCTGAGTTAATCAGGTTGACATCAGTATTCTTTGTCGAGACATCTAGAGGCTTTTATTCTTTTTTACCGTCAACATCTTCCTTTTTTACACTTATCATGCCGTTATCAATCTCGACATTCCTCAGTGCTATAGGCATAGTTTTGATGCCAATCGCACCATCAAGAAGTATCGCCGCCATGGAAAGGAGGAATCTTGGCTACTGTCGTTAATTCTATGAGCCTTGCCTTAAGCAACTTCTTTATGACATAGGTTTTAGGCTCATCAATGGGAGTGAATTCCCTTGGTTTGGAAGTTGCATTCTCCATGTGGTAGAGTAAATTTTAATCTTTTCTTGTGAATGGTTTGCAGAAGGGTTTCTTTTCTTGATCATGTTCACCTCTCTTTCTTGAGAGGGTTTTCGGCTGCGGCTTTATCTTTCTTGGCTCGCTCATATCATGATATTCTTTCAAGCATAACATCAAACGAGTAAGGGACTGCATCCATACTGAAGAACGTGACATATTATGTAGTCATGTTCTCTAATGCCAAGCTCACCCTTACAGCTTTAAGGAGTGAAGTTTCAGTTACTCACATAGTGGCCTCTCTAAATCTGGTTATAAACAGGGAAGGAGATTCGCCTGATTTCTATTTGATGGAAGTTAACTGACCAAAGGTGATGGGTCTTAGCCTTCCTTCACTATAGCGGGAGGAAAATTGCCTGAACATTTCGTCAAGAGTTGCTTGAGGGTTATCGTTCATGAATCTTCGGTGCCACATCAAGGGTTCTTCTGATAAGCTATACGAGAACATGACCTTAAGTTGGTTGGGTCGGTCTCGTAGTGTGTGAACCATCAATAAGTAGGCATTGATGTGTGCCTCAGGATCCCCTTTCCCTGAAAATCTATTTTTGAATTGTGACATCACAAACCCCATTGGTAGATCTTCTAGGTGTCCTATAACTTCTTGTACATAAGCTTTAGGAGTTGAGAAATCTCATATTCCCATTTCTCTAAAGAGTCTTGGAGGTGTTTTATAAGAGCGAATTGAGCCGTCGTTGTAGTTGTGAGCTGGCTCGGTTGTATGGTTTGTTGAACCTGATTTTGTGGTATGTGACTCGTATGAACTGGTTGTTGGGCCTATGTAGTGGGTTGCCCCAAGGACCGAGCTTGAGGAATGTGTTGAACTTGATGTGCCGGTTGTCGGCTTGTAGACTCACCCAAGTTGAATTGGATCAGAGTTTACCCATTACTCGGAGGTTGTACAACTTGGTCATGCAAGGAGGCCTGCAGGATAGAATCACCACTTAACTGGGATGGACGATTCAAGTTGCTATGACGACTAGAACTCTGACCTTGGGCGGTTAGGTCTAACTGACCTTGACCTTGATTGGATGATCTATCCCTAGGGTTAGGGTATTCTCTTGCATCAGCACTAGACTGAAAGAGTGAAGGAATATCATAACTACTGCTAGAGGGAGTCTGCCCTCTAGGTAGTCTTAGGCTCGAGTGATGATTAGAACTAGACCCTTGGCCCGTAGTGGGTTGGATTGGCAAGCTAACAACCCTAGGATTATTTTGGTTTGAGCCAAAATGTTGGACTTGGCCCATGGCATGAGCTTCCGACTTGACTTTCCTGGATTGACTACACTAGATGGTGTACCCTCTATTCAGCAGATCTTGAAAATAAGCATGCACCTTAGGATTGTCTATATATCGAGTTAGATCAAAACCCTAATCTTTACTGGTGATGGGTTGCTCGGGTTGACTTTCCCTAGATGTATGTGAACCCACTCGCCCACTAACTAGCTTATTATTAAGACTGGAATGTTGGCCTGCTAATTTACCAATAGGGTGCCTAAGGCTGAGATCGGCTGACTCAGAGATTTGGGTCAGGGCCTTATTCTTGTCGTGCCGACTAGATTTGAGGTTAACCCCTATGTCTTGGAGGATTGCCTCCGGCCTGACCGCTTGACTCTTCAAAGTGTTATAAACCTTATCAACCTGTTGGCTCGTGACTTCTAAATGGTGACCTTGAAGGCGGCTTGGACGGCTAAGTTTGGTTCCATGTGGGTTGAGAGTCGTCTTATTGACATGAGTGATATGGATTATTTATGATGGAGCACTGTGACGGTGCCTCTTGGATTGACTAGGTTCTCTGAATCTAGAGTGAGCTGAGGTCACAGGGTTGGACCTTGCTCTACTATGATCATAGGTCATGATTCCTAGACTCGATGAGATCTAGAATCGACCCCTCAGGGTAGACTTAGTCTAATTATAGGGGAAAACCCTAAATAAGATCTAGGCTAGGACTAGACTGGATGAAACCTACTAGACTCAATGGGTTTTGGTTCAGACCTATACTAGAACCTAGACTGAGATCTAGACTAGGTGGGTACAAGTCTCGGCTCGAACCAAGAGTGGGTCTAGGTTTGGACCTAGGTGTGAGCTTGGTTCGAACCTTGACTGAGATGGGTACAAGCCTAGGCTTGGACCTAGAGGGTTTTGAAGATTAGACCGGTTGTGGACCCGGACTGGATCAAGGTTGGTTTAGGTACAAGCCCTTGGCTGGGACCAAAAAGGGGGCCTAGGTTGCAACCTGGGTGTGAACCTGGTTCAGACCTGGGCAAGGCTGGGTATAAGCCTGAATTTGGACCCAGAGAGTTTTGATGATCAGACCAGGTATGAACCCGGACTAGATCAAATATGAACTAGGAACGTGCCTTCGGCTTGGACCTAGAGGGGGCCTGGTTCGGACCTGGGCTAAGCTGATACAAGCCTAGACTTGGACCCAGAAGGGGGTTCAGCTCAGACTAAAAGTGGGCCCGGTCTGAGATCTAAGATTAACCAACAATGCTTGAACTAAAAGCTGGCCCGGTCTGAGATCTAAGATTAACCAACAAAAATAAGCAAGCACAGCACACGAAAACGTTTAGGTAGGCTCGGCTTGAGAGTGGGTTCCTAACAACTGAAATGCGGCTAGGCTGATATAGGTCCCCACATAAGTCATAGCCTCCTGTTATAAGATGTTCATCAGGTCCTACTATACGCATAGTTGCTTTGAAGCAAAGGATTACGAGGGGGCGCTCACAGTTGAAGTTACGTGAATCCCAACTGCCTCGACTCTCAAAGCTAGGTTCCCCTCACGTCATTAGCATGGATTTTGGGGGTTTTCGAAAATATTTGTTGGTTTTCCAAGCATTCTCGGTCCGGTGTGTGCAAGAGTGTGTAAAGAAGCACGCAAGTGAAAAGAAAAAATAGCAGACAGGCAAACACACAATGCAAGAAAAATGAGAGCACTTGATACAAATTGTGCCAAGTGAGGTGTGCTTCGGGTCAGGTTTTTGACGACCTAAAAGCACAATTCAGATGTGGGGGTAAGCAACCCCAAAGAAAGTATTTAGTCAAATCAGTGAAACCAGGCACAGTCTGTGCCTAGTCGAGTGTGCGCTGAGTCGAAGGTGACTCTATTAGGGCATAATTAGATAGAGAGTGCAGGTGAACCTAGATTTTTTTTTTTTTTTTTTTTATGAATAGAGAGACGCAGCAAATGTTGAATCACAAGCAAAGAAATGCAAGATTCTTTTTTCTTTTTACAACTTTTTTTTTTTTTTTTGAAAGAGGGAGATGCCTAAAGTTGCTTTTATTTTTTTTGGTGAAGATTCTTTTTTTTTTAGAAACTGAAGTGGCTTTTAAAAAAAACAGCAACTTCAGCGGCAAAACTGACGTCTTTTTTTAAAAAAAAAACAACATAGACCTTCAAAATTTTTTTGTTGGAAATGAAAGAGTTTTTTTTTTTTTTTACAAATTTTTTTTTTTTTTTGAAAGAGGGGAGATGCTTGAGAT
>NW_006500144.1:1346052-1361122 GCF_000471905.2 Amborella trichopoda | reverse complement strand
GAAATACTAATAATAATAAAAGAGCAAAACAATTTTAAAACCTTTGTTTTTTTTTTGAAGCCAAAGAGGCCTTACAACAATTTTTTTTTTATAGAGACCAAAAACAGTTCAGAAAACTACCAAGGTAGTAAAAAAATAAAAAATAACAAATAAAAGCCAAAAATTTCGTGATTCGAGATAGAAATTGTAACTGCTATACTCGGTTGCACGGACGCGCAAGGCAAGTTTCTAGGGGCAGGATCTGATGGCAACAGGAAAAACTGGCTTTTGTTGTCTCTTACTATTAAAACTGGCTTTTGTTGTCTCTTACTATTATTTCTTCTAGTTACTTTAAAGAAGACGTGACCTTTATTCAATTCCCTTAAAAGCATAAGATAAATGAGACTCAAACCTTTATGCAGAAGATAAACCCCAAGAATAACAGTGCGTAAATGGTGCAAAGAGATATTCGAACGATTTATATTATTTTATTTTTACTTATGAGAAAATAAATAAAGAAAATAAATACTAAAATATAGGAAGGAACCGAAGCAAGGTTTTCCTATGGAAAATATTTCTTTTTTTTCTTTTATTTGGATTTTTTTTAGAAAAAAAAAATGGCCCCCAAAAGGAGATGGGGGGCTGTTTTATTTTATTTTTTATTTTTCTTTTTCATGAACGGATTTAGCTCAAAATGCCCCACGGTGGGCGCCAAACTATTTATGATGAAAATCTGACAAATCTTCCGACGATGATCTCTCGGATTTTGACTCCTTAAACTAAATAAAAATGCAATAAAAGAAAGGTAAAGAAAGTGTGACAAATCGAATTCAGATCTGAGGCCAGATCTGCCGAGAAACGAGCAGATCTACTCTCAAATCTGTGGCAGAGCCAGCATGATCCAAGACTCAAAAATACGATTTTAAAGAAAATAAGCAGATCAAAATGAAATTAAAATAATAAAAGAAGAATAATAAAAGGAAAGAAATGATACCGAACCGGACCGGATGGCCCGGGACTCCCGAACCTTCTGGGGCTCACCCGTATTAGAACTGGCCCTCTTTTGTCTCTCTGAGTCAGATGTTCACCAGAAAGTCTCTGGTTGAAGAAGGGAGGGCGGTTGTTCCCTAAGGATAGATCTAGGGTGGTTGTGCCCTAGGTCTAGGTCTTCTCAGACTTAGGTTCTCTCTCAGGAGGCTCGGGTTCCTGAAGCAGTTTCTAAGGTTTTTCTCTCTCTGATCTCTATCTATTCTCTTCTCTGATCTCTGTCTATACTGTTCCTTAGGGTTATGGTCTCTCAGATTTTTTATCTCTATCAGTTCTCTCTTAGGATTTGGTCTCTCTTTCTATTTCCCTCCAAATGACCATGAAAAGAGGGTCTATAGGGGTCAAAATTCGATGGAGAGGATATACTCACATAACCTACATGTACTTATCCAAAAAATGGGTTTACTAAGTTAAGTGTGATCCTAAGAGTTCAGGAAACCACATAATTTGCTAGATTTAAAATGGGGTGTCTACAGGATGTAGACTTGTGACCTTCATCATTCGGCTTCTGAGGCGATGAAGTAATATTTAGCATCGGCATAGTGAGTTTCGGCCATAGGGAACGGTCTTTTGTGAGCATACACTATATGTTGTCTCCCACCTCGGTTATACTTGAAACATTAGTGTAATGTTGATGGGACCACCCCCTGATCATGGAGCCATGGCCGGCTAGGAGGATGTTGTAGGAAGTGTCGATGTCGATTACATGAAACTGGACGTAATCGTTTAGCTCACTGATCTTAAAACGAGGTGTACCGTGCCCGCTAGCTTCTCTCCTGATTGGTTGAACCCTTGAACTGTAACGTGGGTTGGGGTAAGATCTTCGGATCCCAACCCTAATCGAGTAAGGATCTTCCTTGGAATAAGGTTGACTGTCGACCCTCCATCTAACATAATTTGGTTGATGGGGCATGCGTAATTCACTGGTAACAAAGAGAGGGCGATTATGAAACTTTTCCCCTAGATCATCCTCTGAAAATGTGATTGGCATGCATCCTTGTAGAATTGTCAGGTCTACCTCAATGGGTTCTACTTCAGTTTTGTACACTTCTGGGTTAGAGAGAGCTAGAACCAAAGCCATCCGGTAATCCTTTGAGACCATGAGGGCATCGTAGACACTGAGAAGAGCAGGAAATTTTCGTAGATGCCCTATCACCATGTATTTCACCTTTTCTTGATCAAGACTTTGTGCCCCTGGTCCCTGATTTGGGCGGTACGTTGGGTTGAGGAGCAGGTTTGGGTAGAATAGGTTTATTTTGGCCGGCTGGCTAACTTTATTGCACAGTGGGCTTGGTTTGAGTGATGAAAGTTTGAGGTTTTGGAAGAGACTGAGTGCATGGGATCAAAGGGGTCCCAATAAATTGGAGGATAGGTGGACTGTTTGAAGTATTGGGATTAGGAAGGAGCCCAAGGAGTTGTAAGATAGGCAGACTAGTCTTTGGATTAGGGGTAGTGGCGAACTGGGGAACTTCGAGGTGCCCGACTTCAACGGTGGAGGGTGCAGTGTCTTCCCTGATCTGAGATTTTTCTGCCCTGTGGTGGGTATTGCTCCTGAAATTTGCACTTTGTGGAAAGCTCCCTGAGAATAGAAGCGTTGCCCATTTGACTCTCTCAGTCTCTGCTCCAAGTTAGGCTTAGCTGGCCACTAGGGTTTATTTGGATTGGACTTCTTATTCTTCCTTGAAGAAGAGGGCTCTTCCTTGGCTTTAGCTGTCAGGGCATTGGCAACTGTTAGGAATCATGCTACCTGTGCAAGGGTCTTTCTCAATCGTTTCCATTGCGGCCTGCTTATATTGATTCCTTCGAATTGTCGATCGAGAGCCTCGAAGTCCAGACATATCAAAATTGTACCTACAGGGGTCGTAGAAGAGGGGGAATGAGAAGCAGGAGAAGAAGGAGGAGAAGGGTTAGAAGCTGGTGGACTTTTAAGGTCGTTCACCTCTTCAAACCAATCTGGGCAGCTTTTTACATCATCACTAGGGTTGGATTGGTGCAGGGGGTCGTTTAAGTCTTTCCCTTGCTTAGACTGTTGGAGAGTGCTTTTAACGTCGTCACCCTTATCGGACGTATGCTGAGTGGGAGATGGCATGGGGGCGTCTTCTTGACAGGATGAAGAAGGAAGGAGGATCGTGTTAGGGATGAAGTCTAGTAAAGTTGGCCGTGAAGGAAGGGGCTTGAGAAATTCCTGCTCAACTGTGGGTTGAGCGGTCTTGTTTCTTCGGCGAGTAGCCCTTGGTGCCCGTCTCTTTTTGGTTTTAGGTGATGTTTGATTCATCTCGTTGGGCTGGCGAACAGCCCTAACTTGGTAAACTGCTTCTCGCCTTAAAGACTTGAGTCTGCTTCGACCATGGTAGACTTTCCATGGCTGGGGAATCGAGGGTTTCGCAGAGTCTAAATCGTTGATAAGAAGGTCCTGCTTTGAGAGATCTCCTTGCCCCGATGGAGAAGTGACTTGGGGGTTACTTACAGGGAGATTGTAAACCTCCTGACACTCCCCTATTTTCTTTGCGAAGATATCAAGGAAACTTGTGCATTCTTATAGGTAATGGCCTCTTACCTGATGGTATGGGCACCAATGATCTTCAGTCCCCTTAGCAAGGCGACAAGGTTGCCTTGCTTACTTCAATGTGATTATGCCTTCCTAAAGCATTATAATGAAGAAGGCGTAAAGGATATTGGCCATTTCGTCTTCCTCTTAGATAGTTACAGCATGAGAGGCCTCGGCTGCCCCGAAGGCCTTCTTTAAGTCTTCAAGCCTTATCCGACCTTTCAGAATCTGGGCCTCGATAATATCCTTCAACGTGTAGTAGTCATCTGTGGGATGACTGATCCTCCGATGGTAGGCACAATAATTTGCCTGGGTGTAAAGGCCAGGTTGCCCAGGGAATTTGGTTTTTAGAAGCTGGGCCATAATGTATTCCAACAATAACCGGAGCAGCGCAGGGACCCATTCCTTCCAGAAGGGGTAGACCTTGTACCTATGCCAGGTCAAATAACCACCCCGATCAAGAATGGCCAGTGGAGGAACCCGATTGTATGACTGTTGTTGCTTGCCACCCTGGGATGTTACCTTTGTTGTGCTTGGTTAGGTACCTCAATCTCGCCCTCCGGGTCCTGGACGATCAGGCGGCACGCATCTCAGGTCTCAAGGGAAGACCAGGGATGTTTCTGAGATGGCACTCTCAAGAACCTCGTTTGAGAACTGGAGCAGGTGGTGAGAGAGGAATTTTAAAGGTGGGTTCGGGACTTACTCGGGCTGGCTCACATGGGCGCCCTCTTAGATCACGAAGAAAGTCCCCCAGTAATGAAACTAGTTCGGAATCGCCTCCCTTGGCTCGTATTCTTCTTGTTTTCTGCTTTCTGCAATCACACACATATATGGAAAAGGTTGTAAGACAGGTGGGTCGGACCTCACCCTTTTCCTCTTTGATGAACGTACACAAGCAGACGCATTCAAAAAGAAGAAGAGAAGAAAGACTGGGGAGAGAACAGTTTGACAGAGCCAGAGAATCATGCTGGCGAGTAATTGGCCAGACGTGGTAGCGAAACGGGCACGATGGTCAGTCTGTCATGGAAATAACGGAGGCCAAGTAATCCTGGCACAACAACATTACAGCTAGACGACAGGACTTCCAAGAGAGGCTAACCTCAATCCCCCTTATTCAAACGAAAGGATGGCCGAGTGATGGTTATGGGGGAAAGAATGAAGAGAAGACAAGAACAGACAAAAGGAGGTAGAAGAGACATGAGGATAAAAGAGAGAGGAAAGGAGGATGCATACGGCGTAAGGCATTGCTAACTATTTCAAAAGAGAAGAGAGAAAGCAGTAGAAAGCAGTCAACGCTAGGCATTGCCGACTGTTTCTGAATAGAAGAAAGAAAGAAATTGATGCTAGGCCTCACCGACTATGTCAGAAGATGGGAGAGAGGAAGCAGTCAGCGCTAGGTATTGCCGACTGTGTCAGATGAGAAGAGAGGAAAAGAACTAACCGGTGTTAGGCTTGCGCCTGTTGCGATCGAGGAGAACCAAGGGAGAAAGGTCAAACCGGCACTAGGCTTCGTCGACTGCAATAGAAGAGAGAAAAATTGACCCGGCACTAGGCTTCACCGATCGTGATAAGAGAGGGGAGAGAAATTCAACCGACGCTAGCTTTCACCGATTGCATTAGAAGAGAAGAGAGAGAAATTCACCTGATGTTGGGCTTCACCGACTGTGTTAGAAGAAAAGAGAGAGAAATTCACCCGATGCTAGGAGTGAATGAAGAAAAGGAGAGAGAAAACCCCATCCGACGTTGGGAATGAAAGAAGAAGAGGAGAGAGAAAACCCCACCCAATGCTTGCGATAAAAGAAGAAGAGAGAGAGAAAACCCCACCCAGTTCTGAAGATGAAAGATAGGAGAGAGAGAGAGAGAGCGAGAGAGGAGAACCAACCGACACTAGGCTTGCACTAGTTGTGATGGGGGAGAGAGATAGAGATGAGAAGAGAGATAAAAGAAGAGAGATAAAGAGGCAAGGAGAGAGAAATAGGTGAGAAGAGATAGAGAGAAAGAGGGGAGGAGAGAGAAAGAGGGGAGGAGAGAGAAAGTTAGCTGCCCGAAGGGTACCAGCCCTTTTCTTATCTCCTCTCTCTCTCCAAGACGTACTCATAAGCTCAAGCAAGAATGGAAATTTCTATTGTAAGATTTAATTGAATTAAAACAAATTGTAAAAGTTTGTGAAAAAGGACTGTTTTGCCCCTGCCTAACAATGTGTGGAATTTCAAAACAGTCCCAATTCTTGCCCTAGATCTTGCGTGATCTTTCATGACTGACCTGAGTTTTTCTGATGCTCATTTGATCGAAAGATTATTGTTTTCATGTAGGGCTAGGCATGATTATCATTTTGATACTAATTTCAAACCCTGAATCGTGTTTCAAAGCACGATCATGAGACTTGAAATTTTGCTTGAATCTTTAAAACTTTAGATCGATAGTGCGCTTGTTCCTTAAAGTTTTTCTGTGGTTTCTTCATCATACTGCACTAAGCACGTAGTCATGATCGCGTGGCAACAAACGAAACGCGATTTGGAGCCCGAACGAAGATTTCGCAACTTTTGAGTTTTGACCGAAATTTGGGATCCGACAGTCTGACTTTTAGTTACTTCATCAGCTTCATGCATGAAATCTGACCGTCCATCGTGTAAGGGGTTCATACCAATGATAGCCTTGTACCTTGCGCACACAAAGGAATTGGTTTCGTATTGATCCATTAACCGAGAGTCGTGATTTGGTCCATCGAGTTAAGCATGTCGTTGCAGAATTTTCTGAAACTTCTTCACAAATCAGCGACTTTTATTTAGTTTTTCTCTTTGCTCAGGCGTCGTCACGGGTGTTCATCTTGATGAGACGAACACGCTCACCAAATTTGGAAGCGATCTGACTTGGAACAAGTGAGATAGAGGCCCCAAAAGTGACTGCCTGTGATTGTAAAAATAGCCACCTTTAATGGTGTTTTGGTGCAGTGATGCCACATGAGAATAGGGTGTGACCTACCCCATTTTAGTCTTTTACCCATAACTTTGTCCTAGAGTGCCTGATTAAACCGAAACTTAACCCACAAAGGCTTTCGACCGTGTCGGATCCAATAGCAGTAGTCCCACAGCTGTTTGATGCACCAAAAGTATAGCTCTAGTTACGAGGTTTATTTTAGGGTGTTATAGACTAATTTCGCAGAAATTATTTCTTTGTGCTCACCACCTTAGACATGTCTGATCGCGATGAAACTTTGCATGTGGTCTTTTGAAGAGCTGATGACGATCTTGACCAATTATAGGCTTATTCTGAGACTGTCAATAATTTCCACTGTTTTGTAGACTTTATTGATCTGCTTTCTACCGAGGACCATGGTGCTGAAAAATGGATTCAAACAGCTTGCCCCGTCGAGTGTTGTGCTTCAAGAGAAGCAAGAAGGACAATCATTCCAAAAGTTTCCTTCGGCTTTTACTTTTTTCTTTCCTAACCACAAGACCACGTGAACGTCGAGGAGATTCACATAATGGTGTAACTAGGCTACTCATACGTAAGGATACATTATTCGCGGGTCTTGGACGATCAGGCGGCACGCATCTCGGGTCTCGAGCGAAGACCCGAGACGTTTCTGAGATGGCATTCTCGAGAACCTCGTTTGAGAATGGGGGCAGGTGGTGAGAGAGGAATTTTACAGGTGGGTTCGGGACTTACTCGGGCTGGCTCACATGGGCGCTCTCTTAGATCACAAAGAAAGTCCCCCAGTAATGAAACTAGTTCGGAATCACCTCCCTTGGCTTGTATTCTTCTTGTTTTCTGCTTACTGCAATCACACACATATATGGAAAAGGTTGTAAGATAGGTGGGTCGGACCTCACCATTTTCCTCTTTGAAGAACATACACAAGCAGACGCATTCAAAAAGAAGAAGAAAAGAAAGACTAGGGAGAGAAGAGTTTGACTGAGCCAGAGAATCATGCAGGCGAGTAATTGGCCTGACGTGGTAACAAAATGGGCACGATGGTCAGTCTGTCGTGGCATTAAAGTAGGCCAAGTAATCTTGGCACAACAACATTACAGCTAGACGACAGGACTTCCATGAGAGGCTAACCTCAATCCCCCTTATTCAAACGAAAGGATGGCCGAGTGATGGTTATGAAGGAAAGAATGAAGAGAAGACAAGAATAGACAAAAGGAGGGAGAAGAGACACGAGGATGAAAGAGAGAGGGAAGGAAGATGCATTCGGCGCAAGGCATTGCTAACTATTTCAAAAGAGAAGAGAGAAAGCAATAGAAAGCAGTTAGCACTAGCCATTGCCGACTGTTTCAAAAGAGAAGAAAGAAAGTAATTGATGTTAGGCCTCACCGACTATGTCAGAAGATGGGAGAGAGAAAGCAGTCAGCGTTAGGTATTACCGACTGTGTCAGATGAGAAGAGAGGAAAAGAACTAACCGGCGCTAGGCTTGCGCCTGTTGTGATATGAAAGAAGCAAGGGAGAGAGATAGAGCCAGCATAAGGCTTCGTCGACGGCAATAGAAGAGAGAAAAATTGACCCGGCACTCGGCTTCACCGACCGTGACAAGAGAGGGGAGAGAAATCCAACTAGCGCTAGGGTTCACCGATTGCATTAGAAGAGAAGAGAGAGAAATTCACCCGATGTTGGGCTTCACCGACTGTGTTAAAAGAGAAGAGAGAGAAATTCACCCGGTGCTGGGAGTGAAAGAAGAAGGGGAGAGAGGAAACCCCATTCGACATTGGGAATGAAAGAAGAAGAGGAGAGAGAAAACCTCACCCAATGCTGAGGATGAAAGAAGAGGAGGAGAGAGAAAACCCCACCCAGTTTTGGAGATGAACGATAGGAGAGAGAGAGAGGAGAATCAACCGACACTAGGCTTGCACTAGTTGTGATGGGGGAGAGAGATAGAGATGAGAAGAGAGAGAAAAGAAGAGAGAGAAAGAGAGATAAAGAGGCAAGGAGAGAGAAATAGGTGAGAAGAGATAGAGAGAAAGAGGGGAGGAGAGAGAAAGAGAGAAAGAGGGGAGGAGAGAGAAAGTTAGCTGCCCAAAGGGTACCAACCCTTTTCTTATCTCCTCTCTCTCTCCACGACGTACTCACAAGCTCAAGCAAGAATGGAAATTTCTATTGAATAATCAAAGAAAGAACCGAGCGTCTTTTTACAATGAGGCAGTGCCTGTTTATATAGAATTGTACCCAAACATGGGTGGATTTATCAAAATTAAACCTAATTGCTAAAAATTAAGATTTAATTGAATTAAAATAAATTGTAAAAATAGGTGAAAAAGGAATGTTTTGCCCCTGCCTAACAATGTGTGGAATTTCAAAACAGTCCCTGTTGTTACCTAAGATCTTACGTGATCTTCCATGGCCGACCTTAGTTTTTCTAATGCTCGTTTGATTGAAAGATTATTGTTTTCATATAGGACTCGGCATGGCGGTTGTTTTGATGCTAATTTGAAACCATGGATCATGTTTCAAACCACGATCATGAGATTTGAAATTTTGCTTGAATCTTGAAAATTTTGGATCGATAGTGCGCTTGTTCCTTAATGTTTTTTTGTGATTTCTTCATCGTACTGCACTAAGCATGCCGTCACAATCGCGTGGCAACAAACGAGACGCGATTTGAAGCCCAAACGAAGATTTCACAACTTTTGAGTTATGACAGGAATCTGGGATCCGGCAACCTAAATTTCAGTTACTTCATCAGCTTCGTGCATGAAATCTAACCGTCCATCGTGTAAGGAATTCATACCAATGATAGCCTTGGGCCTTACGCACACAATGGAATTGGTTTCGTATTGATCCATTACGCGAGCGTCGTGATTTGGTCCATCGAGCTAGGTGTGTCGTTGCTGAATTTTTTGCAACTTCTTCACAGATCAGTGACTTTGATTTAGTTTTTCTCTTTGCTCAGGCATTGTCACAGGTGTTCATCTTGATGAGACAAACATGCTCACCAAATTTGGAAGCGATCTGACATAGAACGAGTGAGATAGAGGCCCCGAAAGTGACTGCCCGTGACTGTAAAAATAGCCACCTTTAATGGTGTTTTGGTACAGTGATGCCACACGAGAATAGTATGCGACCTGCCCCATTTTAGTCTTTTACCCATAACTTTTTCATGGAGTGCCCGATTAAGCCGAAACTTGACCTATAAAGGTTTTCGACAATGTCGGATCCAATATCAGTAGTCCCACAGCTGTTTGATGCACCAAAAGTATAGCTCTAGTTACGGGTTCCATTTTAGGGTGCTGTAGGCTAATTTCGTAGAAATGTTTTCTTAGTGCTCACTACCTTAGACATGTCTGATCGTGATGAACTTGGCAGGTGGTCTTTTGAAGTACTGATGACGATCTTGACCAATTATGGGGTCATTCTGAGACTGTCGAGAATTTCCACTGTTTTGTAGACTTTATTGACCTGCTTTCTACCGGGGACCATGGTACTAAAAAATACATTCAAACAGCTTGCCCCACCAACTGTTATGCTTCAAGAGAAGAAAGTTTCCTTCGGCTTTTACTTTTTTCCTTCCTAGCCACAAGACCACGTGAACGTCGAGGAGATTCACATAATGGTGTAACTAGGCTACTCATACGTAAGGATGCATTATTCACAGGTCCATCCGTGGAGACTTTAGGAGGAGAAGAGAATTTTTTTAGGGATTTTATCAAATTCCTCACCCTCGTGCGGACTATTTGTGATTCTAAATTTGAGGATTTTGTACAGACCTCGTCAATCAGAATTGGGCCCATTTGACAATTGAGTGCCATGTTGAAGGGCATCATTCCCATTTGGTTTGGGTTCGTTGTTTTCCTTTGGTAAGCGTTGTATGTTACTGCACTAGGTTTCCTTTTGACATTTAGAGTACCACTTTGGGTCTCGTTTATCGAGTCCAGTAGGGGGCAGGTTCTGTTAGCCGATCTTGAAGGTCTGGTCGTGTCGGCTAGTCGAGCTGATGTCTTTAGCAGGTTCTCCCCTTGCTTTTTTAGTTTCCTGCCTTTGTAATGTTTGTTTGTACAATGTGTTTGTTACCTCGTGGGAATAATGTTCTTCCTCATGAGACTTATCTTGTCGTCTAGGCGAGTCTTCCGTCTTTCAAGTCCTTTTTGCAACTGAACTCAGACTGTTAGAATATTTTTCCTTGAAGCTCATATTTTTGGATTCCCGGCTTTATTCTACGAAGAATTTCTTCTTTTGAGTGAGGGCTGAAGCCGCCTATTGAGAGGAGTACTGCATCGACCTGTTTATTGGTCCAAGCGTCCTTTCCACACTTTCACTTGCACTTGGAAAGCGACGCTGTAGAGACGGTTTTCATTTACTTCTTTTTATTTGAGGTTCTTTTACTCAAGGCCTTTCAGCCATGTCCACCCTTTTTATCCATTTTTACTCACGATGGCCTTTCGAGTTTTTACCATGCCCGGTATTCTTTTATTCACAAAACTCTTTTACTCATGGTTTCGTGACCATCCCGTCCGTCATTTTTACTCATGCCGTTCCCTTGTTCAGGTATACACCATGCCTGTAATTTTTCTTTCTTTTTTTTTTGTGAAGGCATCTTTAAGGTCATGCCTCCTGAATCTGTGCGAATCAGTTTAACATCATGCGCCTAGGATATGCACTATGGTTTAAGGTCATACAGCTGGACCATGATGGTGAAGAATGGCAGTCTATGGAAGTCATGGAGTGAGTATGGTGGTGGTTTGACTCACTTGGGGAGATGGCTCGAGGCTATCTATAAGAGATGGATGATGTATGAAATGTGAGTGGATGATGGTGACCCACTAACTTACAATGTATGAATTTCGATTGCGGGATGGTTCGCCGTTTTGTGAGCGCGGGTGAGACTCACTGGCGAATGAGGTGTGGTGATGAAGTTGATGAACTCACTGGGGAGGTAATGAAGGTAGTGCGCGCACACTAACAAGTAGCTTAGGGAAGGTGTACGTGAAAGTGCACGTAAAGGCATATGCGCATATGTGGGGGTGAGTTTATGGTCATGCCTCTTGGACCCGTGCAAAGCAGTTTATCATCATGCAGCTAGGACGTGCACTATGGTTTAAGTTCATACAGCTGGACCGTGGTTATGCCGTTTTAAAGTCATACAACTAGGACCGTGCAGTTTAAGGTTGTGCAACTAGGACTCCGCTACAGTTTAAGGTCATATAGTTCGAACCATGGTGCTGAGCCTTTTATTGTCATGCAGCTAAGACATATACTATGGTTTAAGGTCATACAGCCGGACCTTGGTCATGCAGTTTAAATTCATACAACTAGACCTCCGCTACAGTTTAAGGTCATATAGTTTGGACCATGGTGCTGAGTTATTTAACATCATGTGACTCGAACGTGTACTATGGTTTAAGGTCATACAGCTAGACGGTGGTTATGTAGTTTAAAGTCATACAACTAGGACCATGCAGTTTAAGGTCGTGCAACTAGACGTCCGCTACAGTTTAAGGTCATATAGTTTGGACATCTAGACCATGGTTGTGTAGTTTAGGGACTGTTGTGTGGGTTGCCAAGTAGATGGAGTTCCATAGGGAATAAGTCTGTGGATGGTAATCCGACTCCTTGAGGATAAAATGGCTAAGACCATTCACAAACTGAGAGCTTAGATGGAAATGGTGACCTGATGAAGGATGACCAACAGAAGTGGATTTCGTTGTGGTTTAAGGGGGCAAGCATACTCTCTGGGGTGAAAGATGAGACTGGCTTCCTGGGGATGAGATAGCTTAGCGTGAAAAAGACCCACTGGGAATTGAAAAGGTAAGAGTAAACCTAACTCCACTGGGGATAATGGGCTGCAGTGTGGGTGTGACTCCTACTGGGGGATGAGGGACAGCTCTTGACTCTATTGGGGAGGTCACCGTTTGGGTGCAAATGATTGAGTGCAAGTCTGCTAGGGATGACACATCACGGCTTGGGTGCAACTCCACTACGGATAGTGGTAGGGCGTACACTGCTTTAGCCTGGAGTAGGTGACAAAGGGCTGTTTGCAATACAGCCGATGCCGAGTGTAGCGGTCATGGTTTCTTGTGAATGTCCAACCGGTGCTGAGCTCTCAAGAACACAACCGACGCTAGGTCGTTTGAAACTCAATTGTCGTGAACCGTGACATTGTTTGAACACGATCAACGCTAATTCAACCAGCGCTAAGGTGATTCGAAACTCTCTCGACACTAATCAACCGGCACTAGGGTTGTTTGGAATTCACCAGGCACTGGTCAACCGACTCTAGGTTTGTTTGGAATTCACCTAACGCTGGTCAACCGACGCTACGATGAGATTTACCTCGGGCATCAAGTCAAAGCCCGACCTGACTCATCGTCGTTTGGCGTCCTTTGGACACAACTGGAATTCCCAGATTGTGAGGGGCATCCGACGGCATTGTAGTCTATATAAGGGGGTAAAACCCCGTTTTCCCTCATTTTTTTTCACCTAGGGTAAAAAAAACATAAGCAAATTTTTCTTTAACGGTGAGGAGAGGGTGATCAATTGAAGTTTCGGCGAGTAGTAAGACTTCAGCAAAAGTTTTGCAAGGAAGGTTCTTCGGCAGACAATAGGATTCCGGTGGTTTAGCAAGGAAGACCTTCAGCGAGCAGACTTTGCCAAGAATTTGGTGAGGTTTGTAGAGAAAGCAGCGGGGAAAGGGGAACTTTCCCGGGATTTTTTGGGAAAGAGAAGAAGTTCCGGCTGTAATTGTTTTTCTATTAGAAGAGGCGAGAAATGCAGCAGTGAGCATTTTCGCACGCCTTAAGGGATGTTTCAGGAATTTTTAAGAGGTTTCCAGGTGTTGTGGTAACTTTTCGACACTACTGGTGGTGTTGCAAAGGTTTTTGAGAATTTTTAAGGGGTTTCTCCGGGTTGTCGCCATGTTTCGATGCCGTTAGTGGTGTTGCTTAGGTTTTCAAGAATTTTGGAGAATTCTGCAGAAGTCTTTCGGTGAGGTCCTCGTGAAGTCCAGGCCAAAAATATAGTCGGGAAAATTTTCCAGTGGATTTTCGGCTGTATTGGAGAAGTTTCAGCGGGAAACGAACTGTCACAGGAGGTGGGTCATACAGTTCCAGAAGGTGAACCGTCGTGGGGAAGCCGTACAGTTACAAAAGATGTGGTGATGGTTAGCCTTGGTTGGTGTGACCATTAAGGAGGTGTGAAAACTTAAGTTTTGAAAAATGAGGAGTCTTGAGAGGCGAGCAGTCGCGATAGAGCCGACGCCAACAGAAGTGCAACTGGTGCTGAGGCAACCGACGCTGATGGTTTAGAGTGCTAACACAACCGGCGTTGAACCTCAAGAGAGGCAATTGGTGCTAAGGGCTAGGAGCACAACCGACGCTGGCCTTTGGAGAACACAACCAACCCTGGCTTCAGTCAATGCTCGGCAGCACATGTGGCTTATCACGCTGCAAAGAAAGATGCTCACATATGGTGGTAAGTCACGTAAGGGGTTCACGGTGCTCGGTGATGAGCTACGTACGGCGATGTTCATGGGCAGGTAAAAAGTGGTGAAGGATGTAGCGTGGCTTGTGGTACCTATCGGAAGCCAAATCCTATAGGACAACAGTGAGATCCATGTTGTTTTGTGGAAGGGCATCCACTATGAATAGGGCATGCTTTTCGTCATAAGCCAACTCCTTGTCAGGGCAGCCCATCTTGTATGTTTGATATACACATCAAATGATTCCTACATCGTATGCTCGACATACACGTCAGATGAGGTATCTGGCTTGTATGTTTGACATACACGTTGGATGGACTGAGGCTAACTTCTTGGAGTGGCTTTGCTTTGTCTTCTGGCTTGTAACCATCCTCTTACTCGTCGGATGAATTAAAGCAAGCTCTCCAAGTGGTTTCGCTTCTTCTTCATGAGAAGGGCCTTCCTTTCATGGGTTTGCTTCTTCTTCATGAGAAGGGCCTTCCTTTCATGGGACAGGCATTTGTTTTAGCCTGTAACCGTCCTCTTACTCTCAGATGCAAGGGAAAGAGTACAAGTTTTGGTTTGTAACCGTCCTCTTATCCTCTGACGCAAGAGACTTGTAACCTCCTTAGTAATGGGTTCTTGTAACTTGTAATTCATTTCAATAAAAAAAAGAGTTATCATCTTGTTTGGACTATCTTGCTTGTTTTCACGTTGAGTCCCTTTCTTTTGAATACACATCAAGGATAGTACTTCTTTAGGTATAGCCCGTTGATAGGGGGCATCGCCTCTTCTCCATCAGGATGTGCTAATATGTAGGCTCTGTTAGGCGAGACCTTTTTTGCTGTATAGGGACCTTCCCACTTAGAACTTCCCTTTACACCGACCATGCATAACAATAGGCCTCTTGATAGCTAAGGCTAGATTACCACGGGTGCATGAGTGGATCTTTATAGACTTGTCAAAAGCCCTCTTCATTCTCCCTTGGTTGAGTTCAAGGCTCTGCTGAGCCCCTAGCCTCTTTTCATCGAGTGCATCCAATTCTTGGTACCGGAGCTTGACTCTCTCTTCTTCGGTTATTCCTTAGTGAAGAGCGACCCGCAAT
>NW_006500144.1:1272625-1345297 GCF_000471905.2 Amborella trichopoda | reverse complement strand
TGTAGTAGTACGATAAGCCCATAGTGCTTCGAAAAGTTTCTCATGCCAGTTCTTCCTCATTTTTTATACTGAATTTCTGAAGACATTGCACAGAGTCTTATTGAAAGCCTCAACTAATCCATTCGCCCAAGGGTGGTACATAGTCGAGTACCTCCATTCGAAACAGAACTGGTTAACTAAGAGATCAATGTCATGAATCCTAAATTGAGGGCCATTGTGAAATATAATCCGGTCGGGCACTCCAAAGCGGTATATGATATGATGTCGAACGAAGTAGGCTACCGCTGTCCCAGGGACTTGCTTAAGGGGGACCGCTTCAGCCCACTTAGAGAAGTAATCCGTTGCAGCTAGGATAAAAACATGGCCCATTGTGGAAGGGGGGTCAATAGGCCCTACGAAGTCCATACCCCATTGTGAGAAGGGCCATGATGCAACCGTACGGTGTAAGGGCTCTGGAGGCTGGTGAACCAGGCTGGAGTGTATTTGGCATACTTGACACTCTTTAGCATAGCTTAAGGAATCAGTGATGATAGAAGGACAATAATATCCCAACATATGTATTCGTTCATAGAGCTTAGGACTGGACTGGTGGAGTCCACAGATGCCTGAGTGGAATTCTTCTAAGACCTTATTTGTTTCTTGGATATCGACGCACCTAAGAAGAATGCCGTCAAATGACCGTCTGAAGAGAGCATCTCCTTCAAGGAGGGTATACTTGGTAGACATTCGACGTATGCTGTTGCGATCAGTACAATCTTTAGAGAGCCTACCATGCTTTAGGAAACTGATGATGGGCTCTCCCCAATCTTCTACCCGCTCAATTTTTGCACACATTGGGTCAAAGAATTCTGGTTCTTGATTCTGACCCTTAGCTCCTTAACTCTGTGCTATTGGTGTTTCATTTTTTATTACTTCTTTGGCTGATAGAAGCACTCCAAATGGATAAGGAGGGCACTCAGGGAAACTATTTCTCTCGTCATCAGCCTCGACCTCAATTCTTAGTTTGATGTGTCTCTATTCCACCCAAACAAGTGTAGGTCCTGATGAGGACAGCTGAATTGTAGCGTCGAGTTTCGCAAGTACATCAGCCTGTGAATTTAGCCTCCTAGGGATGTGACTCAAGTATACGTCTTCAAATTTGGCTATATACGATTTTGCAGTATCGTGATAAGGCTTAAGGGTGTCTTTTCTTACATTATAGATTCCTTTGAACTGTAGGATAACCAACTCAGAGTAGCCATAGATCTTAAGCTACTCCAAGTCGGGATCGAAGGCTATCTCGAGTCGGAATATAAGGGCCTGATATTCCACGTCATTATGAGAACCGGCTTGAGCGAGAGAGAAAGAAAGTGGCAATATTCCACCTGTACGAGTCAGGACTACTACTCCGGTGCCTCCTTGTTTTGATTGGAAAGCTCCGTCAAAGTACAATTCCCACACATAAACAAGGTCAGCACATAATACTTCTTCATCAAGGAGGTCGCTTGATAAAGGAGATTCTACCAGTATGATGTGTGCTACAAGAAATTCAGCCAAGGCCTGACCCTTGATGGCCTTCTATGGTACATACTTGATGTCAAACTCCATCAACAATAATGCCCACTTAGCAAGGTGTCCCGACAAGCATGGGTGTGTCATGAGAAACTTTACAGGATCAGCTTTTAACATAAGTTTCACTTCATGACCAAGCAAGTAATGGTGGAGTTTTTGTACTGCAAAGATCAGGGCCAAACATATCTTTTCTATCGAGGGATAATTCCTCTCGGTCCCTTGCATCTTGCGGCTGAGATAATACAATGCAGTTTCTCTTCACTCTTCATTGTTTTGTGCCAATAATGCTCCGAGTGACTCATCTAAAGCAGTCACGTATAGAATGAGGGGCTTTCCCAATACTAGCATAGAGAGTACTAGAGGGTTGAGTAGATAATGCTTGATATCGTCAAGGGTTGCCTGACATGCTTCATCCCAGATGAATGGGGTATCTTTCTTTAGCAGGTGTGTAAAGGGTTTACAGCGACCTGAAAGGTTCGAGATGAACCTGCGAATATATGTCAGCTGCCCTTGGAGGGAGCGTAGTTCTTGAAGTGTAGTCGGTGATGGCATTTATTGGATTACCTTGATCTTAACTGGCTCAACTTCAGGTCCTCGATGTCTGATGATGAACCCTAAGAAATTTTCGGAGTGCATGTCAAAAGCGCATTTTAACGGGTTCATTTTAAGTTGGTGAAGACGCAACCGCTCAAACACCTTTTCAAGATTTCTCAAGTGAGCATCCTTCTCTTTGGATTTTACCACCTGGTCATTCACATAACACTCTGCCTCTTTGTGCATCATGTCTTTGAAAATGGTCGTCATTGCTCTCTGGTATGTGGCGCTAGAATTCTTTAATCCAAAAGGCATCATTGTGTAACAGAAGACCCCTTTTGGAGTTAAGAATTCAGTGGCATCTTCATCTTCAGGCGCCATCCTTATCTAATTATACCCGGGAGTATTCGTCCATGAAGGAAAAGATTTGACAGTGAGTTGTAGAGTCAATGAGTATCTTGGTGAATGGCAACGAGAAGTCATCCTTGAGACAGGAAGTATTCAAATCACGAAAGTAAATACACACCCTGATTTGACCATTCTTCTTCTTGACTGGAACAACATTTTCTAGCCATTTCGGATATTTAACTTCACGAATGAAACCTGCTTGTCTGAGTTTAGTTATCTCAGCGTCCATCTGCATCTAAAGATTGAGCCTGAACCTTCTTGATTTCTGTTTGACAGGTTTGACAGTCAAATCAAATGCTGAGATGGTGAACAAGTACCTGAGGGTCTAAGCCGGGCTTCTCAAGATAATGCCAAGCAAAGACATCAAGGTTTACTTTCAAGAAGGCAGTGAACTCCTCGTTCTCTTCTGGAGACATAGTCTCTGAAATGACCGTAGGTCTGGGGTCCATTTCGTCTCCAAGTTTTATTTCTTCTAGTTTATCAATTGTGTCCTGACCATCTTCTTCTCATTCTTCTGGAGCCTCTTGCAACTCTTCATAGTTTTTTTCAAAGATCTTTTGATCAACCTCAAGTGCAGAGATCCACAATCCTGACATCTCTGTCTCCTATAGAGGTCCAGAGTGGATTATAATTTCTGCACCTTCCCCCGCTTGAAGAATGAAAGGATCTTCCATAAATATGGATTGTTACTCGGACTGCAGGGTTCGACTTGGAGATTACAAGGAGTGTACGAATCATACGGTCTTTGAGCAACTATCCGCAGTGTTTGGTCCACCCTGGCTGGTGTTTCACAGACTTGCATCATGTGGCAAGTTTCTTGAGAATAGAAACTTTACCCCCTTGACTCTCTCAATCTCTGCTCAAAGTTGGGCTCAGGGTCTTTCTCAACCACTTCCTTTGCGTCGTAGTTATGTTCGATCCCTCAAGTTCTCGATCTAGAGCCTCGAAGTCGGGGTACGTCAAGGTTGTACCTGCAGAAGAGACATAAGGGGGAGAATAAACTGCATGCGAAGAAGGAGGAGAAGGGTTAGAATGTGGGGGACTTTTAAGATTGTTCCACTCATCAGACTGATCTGGGTAGCTTTTTATGTCATCACCAGGGTTGGACGGGTGTTGGGGATCTTTTAGGTCTTTCCCTTGCTTAGACCGTTGGGGAATGTTTTTAACGTCGTCACCCTCATAGGATGTGTGCAGGGGGGCTTTTAAGTCGTTCCCTTGCTTAGACCGTTGTACTTTTAACGTCATCACCCTGATCGGACGTGTGCTGAGCGGGAGACGGCACGGGAACGTCTTCTTGACCGGGCGAAGAAGAAAGAAGGATCGTGTCACGGATGAAGTCCAGTAAAGTTGGAAAACCGCTCTAGCTTGGTGAACCGCTTCTCGCCTTTGGGACTTGAATCTGCTTCGACCATGGTAGATTATCCATGACTGGATCCTGCTTTGTGAGATCTTCTTTCCCGGATGAGAGAGTGATTTGAGGATCACTTACGAGGAGGTCGTAAAATTCTTGACACACCTGCATCTTCTTTGCGAATATGTCAAGGAAAGTTGTACATTCAGACAAGTAATGACCTCTTATATGATGGTGTGGACACCAACGATCTTCAGTCCCCTTAAAACGGTAAAGGGGTTGCCTTGCCTGCTTCAGTGTGATTATGCGTTCCTGAAGCATTATAATGCAGAAGGCATTTTGTCCTCCTCCTGGATGGTTAAGACATGGGAGGCCTCAGCTGCCCCGCAGGCCTTCTTTAAGTCTTCAAGCTTTATCTGACCCTTCTGAATCAGGGCCTTGATAATGTCCTTCACCGTGTAGCAGTTTTCTATGGGATGATTGATCCTCCGATGGTAAGCACAATAATTCACCTAAGTGTCAAGGCCAGATTACTCAGGAAACTTGATTTCTGGAAGCTAGATCATATTTTGTTCTAATAATAATCGGAACAGTGCATGGACCCATTCCTTCTCGAAGGGATAGACCTTGTTCTTATGCCTGGTGAAATAATCACCCCAATAAAGGTTGGCTAGTGGAGGTACCCAATTATACAACAGTTGTTGCTTGTCAACTAGGGGTGTTACCTTTGCCACGGTTACCCCTTTAGAGAGGTCCAAAATTTATGAGGGAGCCTTCTTTGAATTAGTGACCATTACGGTTGCACTGATTACCCCCTTCTGTTGGCTGCCCCGTGTGTTATTCCGAGAGCTACCATTGCCCCGGGTGTTTGCTGAACTTGTCGATGGTTGTCGTGTCCGACCATGATGGCGTGATAGACTTTCTATGCGGACTGATTTAAAGATCAGCTCTAAAATTGAGGTCGGGTTAGAGGCCTCAACATGTAGAACGATTTCGGGCTGCATGTTCCATACACAAGTTTGGACTGCTTCCTTTTTAGGCATAAGATTAGGATGGCGGGAAACTAAGTTTCTCCAGCTTGATATGAACTGATCCATGGGCTCATCATGGTCTTGAGTCACGGTGAGAAGTTCGATGGATTGAACCTCTCTCTCAACCTCATAGAAGCGTTGATAGAATAGTTTCTCCATCTCCTCCCATGTGTGCACCGAGTTTGGAGGAAGTCGGGCATACCATTAAAATGTTGGGCCATCAAGGGTCTCATCAAACTGTCGGAGAAGAAGCCTCCCGTCAACCGCTATTTCTCGACATGCTGCCTGAAAGTAGGCAATATGATGACTCGGGGAAGTGGTTCCACTGAATAGATGAAACTTCCCTTTCTTATAGTCTGAGGAGAACGGGACCTGATCAATATACGAGGGGTATGGTCTCTGATACGGCATCACACCCTGTATGCCCAGAATTTGTCTATTCTTTAGGCTATGGGTGACCATAGCGTCAATAACTAATTGAGAGATCTAATGAGGGATAGAATTGTCCTATGAGGTAGACGTAGGAGGCTGTTATGGAGGTACACCATCAGAGTGATGGGAATTGACCTCATGGCTATCCGACTGGTGTGCGACGTCAATATAATTGATCTTTTTCATCATCGCATGCA
Source organism: Amborella trichopoda (assembly GCF_000471905.2). Next base: position 1,339,793 of record NW_006500144.1, on the reverse strand, counting down.
CCATTTCCTCAAACGTGTTCATGCGATCCTCCTGCTCATCATCAGGCTCGCTCACGACCATTACGCTGACCGTTTCTCAAGGGAGGTCAACGTTAGTGGCAACTAAGGGCTTGCGATCTTGACAGGTCGTACAAGGTAGGTTAGTCAGTAGGGGATCAACATGCCCTGACTGAAATCAATTCCTGTATGTGGATCGCATTTGGACTGGTTCTTGATGGCCTTGGGACAGTGGCTGCTGCGTCAGTTCATGATGGTCTTGGGACTGTGGCTGTTGAGTAGCTGGGTCTTCTTCTACGACAGTAACCACAGCACAAGGCTCATGGAGCTCTTCTTCAGTCTTCATCGTCTAAAGGGGGTAAAAGGGATTCAGGTGAAGAGGGTCGTCAAAATTGGTTGTTTTGGCTGCCTTGGTCACCTCCCTTGTCAAAATTCGTAGACCTTTATCACGTTTAGCCTTGAGGTTTTGATGGACCTTGTGTCAAAACTGTGATCTAAGTTGTGGCTTGTCAACTCTTCTTGTACAGGAGAGAGTTGTCTCCATCAAGTGCGGCAATGGATGAGGGCCAGGAACTAGAGTCATCTTAGGTCAAGGAGGATGAAGGACTCGATCTTCCATGAGGTCCATGCCCCGAGCTCTCTTATGAGCTCCAGAGACATGACCAAAGTGATGGGGCTGGTTCAGGATGATACTCTCGGGGAAAACCTTTGAGTACCAAGGCTAAAGGTGCTTACACAATGAAGGAGCAGGCAAGAGCAAGGTTGACTCATGAGAAGGCCTGAGTCGAGGGCGAAGGGAAGCTTGAGATGGTGAATCATGTGCGCCCCTTGAAGAAGGATCTCGAGGGACCTAGGGGTCCACCCGGTCTCGTGCAAGTGATCTGGCCGAGAGCTACGAGCAGGTGTTTGTAAGAAAACATGTGTAGGCCTACCCCTTATAGGGTGCGCTTGTGTGTGCATAGTAGGAGAACAAGGAGGTCGTATCCTATGTATTCGGGTTGGCACAATAATAGCATTGCCTCGAGCAGTGAGATGCATATGAGTAGTGTGCACAGGACCTGGCCTTGAAAGGTTCGATCTTGGACATGAACTCAAGGTAACATAAGGGTTGCCCCAAGGTGTGGCTCGAGTGGGTGACCCACAATCCTTGTGGTGTGTGTGAGGGGTGGAGACTATGGGGTTTCCACCTCGAAGTGTTGTGCCTCTAGAAATAGAGATCAATGGTACAGAAATGTGGTGGGTCACCTTATGGCGACCCACAAAAGCAATGGCAAATTGCTTCCCTTTTGTATAAAGAGACTGGGCAGCCTTCCGGCGTAGCTCAGGAACAAGACCGGCAAGTGACTTGCCAGTGGCTGGGTGCATGCTGTGTGGGGCAACATAAGTGCTGCCCATGCAGGGCACCTTGGTGGAGTTTCCACTAGAGCAAAGCGATGGGGAGTGAGGGACCTTCAAGTCCCTCCTCACACCGGTCCAGGTTCAGACCTGCGAGCTAGACAAGGGGTCTTTGCTCAAGAGGATAGTTGGAAACGAAGTCGAAGGAAATTGTTCCCTAGGGACACTCTCGAATACGGGGATAAGAAAATCCCGAATCTGGATAAATGCATTACATAACCCAGCAGCCATAAGTGAATCTGAAACGATAATGAAAGCAAAAAATAAAACAAGAAACTAGTCAAACAAGAACGATCCGACTAAGGGGTAGTAAGTCCCCAGTGGATTCACCAAGCTCGTTAGGTGCCTCGATCTCACCCTCCAAATCCTGGATGATCGAGCGGCACGCGTCTCAGGTCTCGAGGGAAGACCCAAGATGTTTTTAAGATGGCAGCTTGTTTGCCTTTTGCAAAAAGGGACTGGGCATCCTACCGGCATACCTCAGGAAAATGACCGGCAAGTGACTTGCCGATGGCTGGGTGCATGCTGTGTGGGGCAACAGAAGTGTTACTGATGCAGGGCGCCTTGGTGGAGTTTTCGCCAGAGAGAGAAGGTGGGGAGTGAGGGATTTTTAGGTCCCACCTCACACCAATCCAAGTTAAGACCTGAGCTAGAAAAGGGGTCTTTGCTTAAGAGGATGGTTCGGAACGAAGTTGAAGGCACTTGTTCCTTAAGGACACTCTCAAATATGGGGATAAGAAAAACCCCGATCCGAATAAATGGGTTACAAAACCCGTAAGCCATAATAAAATGTGAAAACACAACGAAAGTGAATAATAAAGGAAGAAACTAGCCAAACAAGAACGATCTGACTAAGGGGTAATAAGTCCCCTGTGGATCAGACCTCACCCTTTTCCTCTTTGATGAATGTACACAAGCATGCGCATACAAAAAAGAAGAAGAGAAGAAAGATGGGGAAGAAAAGAATTCGACTAAGCGAGAGGATCAGAGCGGTGACTAGGCTGGTGGATAATTGGCCTGACGTGGTAGCAATGCGGGCTCCGTAACTAAGACCGGCTCATAGGATTACTACTAAACATCATTACCAATACCGACTAGCTAGGCATGATGGTCGGTCTGTCGTGGCAATAAAGCCGGCCAAGTAATCCTGGCATAATAACATTACGGCTAGACAACGAGACGATTATGAGAGGCTAACGTCAATCCCTCTTAGTCGAACAAAGGAGTGGCAGAATTAAGGCTATGAGGAAAGAATAAGAAGAGAAGAAGGGAAAGAAAGAAGGAGGGAGGAGAGAGGAAGAGAAGAGTATGAAAGACAAGAGGATAAAGGCGAGAGAGGGAAGGAAGGCACAGTCGGGGTTAAACATTGCCGACTGCGTTAGAAGGAAGAGAGCGAAAATGCGGCCAACATTAGGTTTCGTCGACTGTGTTGTATAGAGGAAAAGAGAGAGGAGACATGGTCGATGCTAAGCTTCGCTAACTGTGACAAAAGAAGAAAGAGAAAACCAGTCGGTGCTAGGCATCACCGAATGACAGATGAAAAGGGAGAAAACCAGTCGGTGCTAAGCCTTCTCGACTGACATAAAAGGAGAGAAAAACAAGTCGATGTTAGGCCTCACTGATTGACAGAAAGAAGAGGAGAGAGAAAACCAATCGATGGTAAGCTTCATCGGCTGATAGACAGAAGAGAAGAGAGAAAACCAGTCGATGCTAGGCTTCATCGGCTGACAGACAGAAGAGGAGAGAGAAAACCAGTCGGTGTTAAGCTTCAATAACTGACAGAAGAGGAGAGAGAAAACCAATCAATGATAGGTTTTATCGATTGTCAGAAGAGGAGAGAGAAAACCAGACAGCGCTAGGCTTCGCCAACTAACAGAGGAAAGAGAAAACCAATTGGCGCTAGGACTCATCGGTTGTGACAGAAGAAAGAGAAAACCAACCGATGCTATGCCTCATCGGTTGTGACAAAAGAAAGAAAAAACAAACCGGTGTTAGGCCTCATCGTTTGTGACAAAAGAAAGAGAAAACCAACCAGTGTTAAGCCTCGCTGTTTGCATTAGAAGAGAGCGGATGGAGATATAGATGAGAAGAAAAGAGAGAAAATGATAGATGAGAAGAAGGGAAGAGAGAGAAAGAGAGAGATGAGAAGAGAGGAGGAGAGAGATAGAGAAGAGAAGAGATGAGGAGAGAGAAAGAGATGAGCAGAGAGGAGGAGAGAGAAAGAGAAAAAGAGAAGGGAAAAGGAGAGAGAAAGAGATAAAGATTAGAAGAAGAGAGAAAGAGAGAGATAAGAAGAGGGGAGGAGAGAAAAAGCTACCTGCCCGAAGGGTACCAACCCTTTTCTCCTCTCTGTCGTCTCCCTCTCCAAGACGTACCCACAAACTAAAGCAAAAATCATAATTTTATTAATTGATCCAAGAAGAATGAATCTGCCCTTTATACAATGAGGCAGTGCCTGTTTATATAGAATTGAACTAAAACATGGGTGTACGCTCAAAATATCCCTAGAATTGAAGATAATTACAATTTAATTGAATTTAAAAAAATTCTAAAAATGAGTGCAAAAGGATTGTTTTGCCCCTGCCTAACAATGTGTGAAATTCTAGAACAGCCCATGTTGCAGCCCAAGAACTTGCGTGATCTTTCGTGGCAGACTCGAGGTCGTTCCGATGCCCGATTGATTGAAAGATTATTGTTTTCTTATAGGGCTTGGCATGGCGATCATTTTGATACAAACTTCGAATCATATTTTTGAGCCATAATCATGAGACTTGAATTTTGGATGAATCTTGAATACTTCAGATCGATTGTGCGCTCATTCCTTGATGTTTCTTCATGATTTCTTCATTGAATCACACTGATCATGCCTTCACGATCATGTTGCAATGAACGTAGCTTGATTTTGTGTCCGGATGAAGATTTTGTTGTCTTGAGTTTTTTGCCAGAATCTTGAAATCCAAGGGTCAAACTTTTGAGCAGCTTTGATGCCTCGTGTGTGAAATACAGCCATTCATCGTATGCGAAGTTCAGACCAGAGATAGCCTCGGACCTCACGCACCTAATGCAATTGGTTTCGTGCTGATCAGGTATGCGAGCGTCGTGATCTGGCTGCTCGAACGAAGCATGCTACTGCTGAATTTTCTACAAATTTCTTCACGGGTCAGCAACTTTCATTGAGTTTTTCTCTCTGCTCGGGCATCGTCACGAGGCGTACCACATATCGAATTGTTCTCTTGATGTGACTAACATGCTCACTAAATTTGGGAGCGATACAACTTAGAACGAGCGAGATATAGCCCCCGAAAGTGACTACCCATGACTGTGAAAATAGCCACCTTCTATTGGTGTTTTGGTGGAGTTAGGCCACACAGGAATAGTGTGCGACCTACCCCTTTTTAGTCTTTTATCAATAACTTGGTCTTGGAGTGCCCAATTAGGGGTGTCGGATCTAATGGAGGTGGTCCCACGACTGTTTGACGCACCAAAAGTATAGCTCTAGTTACGGGATCCATTTCAGGGTGCTAGTGACCGATTTCGCTGAAATTGTTTCTTTGTGTTCACTGCCTTAGACATATCTGGTCCATGATGAAACTTGGCGGTGGTCTTTTGAAGTACTGATGTCGATCCTGACCAATTCTAAGGCTATTCTGAGACTGTCGAGAATTTCCATTGTTTTGTAGGCTTTATTGACCTGCTGCCTACCATGGACCAAGGTGTTGAAAAATATGTTCAAACAAGGCAGAAGAGGGACTTGAGGGTGTCCTCCTAGGTTGCCTTAAACTTCCTAACACTATTACATATTCTTTGCCAAGAGCTCATGGAAGCCAGTGCATTCGCTGATGTCATGGCCTCGTATTTGGTGATTTGCGCACCAAAGGTTCTCAATCCTTGGAGGTTGGACTTTAGGTTGCCTTGTCGGCTTGAGAGTGACGAGTCCTTCTTCAAGCATTATGGAGAAAAATGCATGGAGGATAGCAGGTGCCTCGTTACCCTCTTGGATCGTGACTATGTTAGAAGCTTCAGTTGCCCTGAACATTTTCTTCAGCTCTTTGAGCTTTATCCAACCCTTATTGATAAGGGCTTCGATAGTGACGTTGAGCTTATAGCAGTCGTGAGTACGGTGGTGGCCTACTCTCATGTGATAGGCACAGTACTTCCTATTTGTCTCTTACCCTGCTGACTCTGCAGTATTGGCCTTCGGCAGCTAGATCATGTTCTGTTCTAATAGCAATCGGAGCAGTGCTAGAGTCCACTCCTTGTAGAAGGGGTAAACCTTATTCTGGTGTTAGACCCAGAAGTCGTTTCCCTTACTATTTTTAAGAGGCGAGACCTCAATGTAGGACTGCTGCTTGCCCCCGGCCAGTGACGTCTGTGCCTTGGAAAGGTCGAGGGTTTGAGGAGCCACGCTCTTAGTGTCAGACACGGTGACAGCCGCACTGATCACTGCTTTTTGGTTTCCCAGACTGTTGGAGAGAGAATTTGAGGCTAAGGGTTATTGACGAGGGCCACCATGGTGCTTGAACAATCCCTCAATATGAACTGCCTTAGAGATGAGCTCTGACATGGAGGGTGGATTAGATGCCTCGACATATAGGGTGATCTCAGGAAGCATGTTCCGTATGCAGGTCTGGACCGCTTCCTTCTCAGTCAAGGGAGTGGCATGAAAGGTTGCTAACTTTCTCCATTAGGTAATGAACTTATCAACCGACTCACCGAGGTCTTGCATCAAAGTGAGAGCTTGATGGTTTTCACATTCCTTTGAACTTCATAGAAGCGTTGGTAAAACAACTGTTCCATTTCTTGCCATGTGTGCACCGAGCTCGGAGGCAACCGAGCATACCACTAGGAGGCTGGACTTTCAAGAGTCTCAACGAACTGACAGAGGAGAAGTCGCCCGTCAGTTGCCGTCTCCCTACACGCTACTTGGAAGTGGGCAGTATACTGGTGAGGAGAAGTAGTACCATTGAACAGGGGGAGCTTCCCCTTTTGGTAGTTTGGGAGAAAAGGCACCTGGTCAATGTACGAAGGGTACGGCTTCTGGTAAAGCAGGGCCTCTTGCATGCCTAGGACCTTGTTCTTGAGGCTATGAGCTACCATGGCATCTATGTTGGTTTGGGAGACCCCACGGGAGGCTGAACTGTCTTGGGAGGCTGATGGGGGAGTTTGCCTAGGAACTATGTCCTCACTAGTCAGGGATCAGTCTCTTAGTGAGAAGAAAGGGACCTGGAGGCTTCTAGGCACTCCATCGTTTCGAGGATGGATTTAACCATTACCTCGAATTTGGTCATCCTTTCTTGGGCATCATCCGGATCATTGATCACCATGACACCGACCGTTTCTTCTGGGAGGTTAGAGCCAAGTGGAGCAATGGACTGCCGAGGTTGGCGGGCATGGCAAGTTGGTCTGCAGGGGGCTCTGCTTGCCCCGACTAGACTCGCGCCTTGTATGCCGATCTTGTGAGGACCAGTTCTCGACGCTCTTGGAACCATGGCTTCTAAACAGTAACGACTCAGTAATACTCTTGGACTCTCTCAAATTCTAGAGTTTGAAGAGGGAAAAAAAGGGTTCCGAGGCAGGAGGTTGTCAAGGGTGATGACCTCAACTGCCTTGGAGGCTTCTTTAGTCAGGATCTGAAGACCTCTCTTTTGCTTAATCTTAAGACAGTTGTGGACTTCACTCCAGAACTGAGCCTGAGACCTGGAGCAGGGAGTGGTGTCCAAGGATGGACGGCGACTTGGGTTTCTGCCTTGGAGTGTGGAGACCACTATTTGACATCAGGCTGCTGCCCCGAATCCCTTTGTGAGGCCCAGGTGCACAGTTGACCTGTGGCTGGCTCAAGATGGAACTCTTAGGGAAGACCTTTGAGTACCAGGGCTCGATGTGCTTGCCTGGTGAGGGAGGGGTGACAGGAGCAATAGCTGGTTCATGACTCCGCTTGAGTCGGGATCGGGGGGAAACCTGCAAAAGCGGGGTGTGTGCACCTTTAGGGTTAGCCGTCTCGATGACTTAGGGGTTAACCCGGGCTCGGCCAATTGGTTCAACCTTGGGAGGTCGAGACCCACGAGCTTGTATTTGTGAGGGACGAGGCAGAAGCTCATTTCTCACATAGTCGAGTTGTGTGTGCTGAGAGAGAGGACAAAGCGGTCGACCCTCACGTGCTCGAGATGGCATAAAGCCAGTGCTGCCTCGAGCTGTGGAAAACGAATGCATGGCTCATGTTGGGTTCAACCCAAGAAGGCCTAGCCTTGGATGCGAGCTCAAGGCAATGTAGGGGTTGCCCCGAGATGTAGTTCAAGTGGATGGACTACGAGCCCTTGGGTGTGTGCAAGAGGTGGAGGCTGTAGGGTTTCCACCTTGGTGTGCTAAGCCTCTAGGTGAAGAGGTTCAGAGTGATGAGGGAGTATAGGGGGTTGCCATATAGCGAACCTCAAAGGCGACAGCAACCTGCTTGCCTTTCACGAAAGGGGTCAGGACAGCCTTTCGACCTACCTCAGCAATATGACTGGCAAGGGACTTGCCAATAGCAGGGTGTGTGCAGTGTGTTGTAGCAGATGTACTACTAATACAAGGGGTCTTGGAGGAGGGTCCACCAAGGTGAGGAGGCGGGAATTCAGGGAACTTTAAGTCCCCTCTCGCACTTACCCAAGAAAGAATCTGGGAGACAGACTATGAGTCGCAACTCAGCAAGAGAGTAGGGAAGGAAACTTGAGTAGTTTGCTTCCTTGGGACAGCCACGAGTACAGGGATAAGGAAGCCCCCGACTCAAATGAACGGGTTGAACAACCCAGTTGGCATAGAAATTAATGCAAAAAGTAAAAGAAGATACTGGTCCGACTATGGGGTAGTAAGTCCACAGTGGAGTTGCCAAGCTAGTTAGGTGCCTCAATCTGACGACACGTATCTCGGGTTTCTAATGAACCTAAGATTTGATATCGCTCTCTAAGAACCTCGCTCAAGAGCAACCGCAGGTATACCAACCAATGAGAGAGGAATTTAAGGTGGGTTCGGGACTTACTCAAGCTGGCTCGCATGGGCACACTCTTAGATCACGTTGGAAAGCCCCTCAGCTGCTTTGGTTGGTCCGGAATCACCTCCCTTAACCTGTAATCTCCTTGTTTTTCTGCACAATACTACTATGGTTAATTTGTAAGACAAGTGGGTCGAAGAGACCCACCCTTGTCTTAGGGCATTACACATCCGTGTGGCTAAGAACGTGAGGGGTTAGAGTGATGAAGTGGAAGGTTCAAACGAAGGTCGAAAAGAAAAGAACACTTGACGAAGGGACGAGACTAGCACGACAGTCAGACGGTAACTGACTCGGAGTGGTAGCAAGATGGGCATGGTACTCAGGACCAGCACAGTGGCAATACTACTCGAAATTGAGGCCGATGTGGCGATGCTAGGTTAAGTCCTCCATCGTTCAAGTGAGAAGAAAAGATATCGAAAAGAAGACATGAGGCGGCGAAGAGATAAGATCCCAACAGCGCTAGGCGTTGCCACCCACGACCATGGAGTAGCAATGTCACGGCCTTGGAATGGTGCTAGACACTACTGGTCACTGCTAGAGGGTCAGTAGAGGACTACGGTTGACGCTAGATGTCGTTGGAACATAAGAAGGTAACATGCCCCTACATGGGCGGCGATAGCCTCTCATGGAGCATGCGACGATAGCTATTTGCGAAGAGCGAGGCGATAGTTCTCATGAGGAGCACGGCAATAGGTGTGGGATGCAAGAAAAACAGTGATGAGCACGGAACGCACGGAGGAAGCTCACGGATGGCAATGAGCACCGAGCACGAGAAGGAAGCTCGTGAATGATGATGGGTGTTACCGAGGCCTCTAACGGGCGGCAATAGGTATTGTCGTCTTGGATAGGCTCACAATAGGGGAAGGCCCCTACGGGCGGCAATGAGTTTCATTGTCTGAGTTCTTCACTAAGATGCTGAAGCTACGTCTGTAGATGGCGATGAGGCAGCGCCATCTACATGCCTCAGTGGGAGAGAGAGACAGACGAACGAAGGGGAAGAAGACTCACTCATGGTGCTACGATCACCATGCTCGACCTATGAGACCATGGGAGAGGCATGCATAGCACTGCCACTGCCACGCATGACCTCCGTGAGGAACTCAGACAAAGAAGAGGAAGAAGAAAGAGAAGAAGAGAGAGAAGAAAAGAAAAAGCAGAGAGAGAAGATTTACCTCAAGCCCAAGGGTACCGGTCAAAAATTTTCTCTCACTTGTTACAGGGTGAAGTGAAAGTGTGAAGAAGTTTGACCAGGCGGCTAGCTGGCACAGTGGCTAGACTAGTACGGTGACTGATTTGACGTAGTAGCAAGACGGACATGGTAACTCAGATTAGCACTACGACAATACTACTCAATGGCAAAACCAACACCAACCAGCCTAGCACGATGGCGAGTCTGACGTGGTAGCAAGATGGGCACGGTAACTCAGACCGGCATGGTGGTAATATTGCTCGACGACAGAACCAACACCAACGATGGCTAGTCTAACATGGCAGCAATACGGGCACGGTAACTCAGACTGGCACGACCGCAGTATTGCTCGACGATGAGACTAGCACCACAACACAAGACTCAATCTGTCCTCTGGTCAAACAAGTAAAGAAGAGAAAGAGGAGAGTGTTGAAAGATATTTTTCATCATCATGGGGCCCCCGCTCAATAAAAGCTTAGCAAACAATGAAAATCCCGACAGTAAAAAAATAGCCCTAAAACTGGCCAAGATCTTCATGAGATCTATCAAGAGTCTCTTACCAAGTTTTGTCGCATTCTGATATGTCTAAGGCAGTGTAGGCTGAGAAACAGTTCTAGCAGAGGTGGCCTCTTGCACCCTGAAATGGACCCTATACTAGAGCTAAATTTTTGGTGTCTCAATTTGCTGTGGGATCACCGCCATTAGATCTGGCATGGTTAAAAACCCCCAAGGATCAAATTTTAGCTTGAACAGACACTCTAGAAAGAAGTTATAGGCAAAAGAGTGAAACAGGAGGAGCTGCACATTATTCCCGTGCAGCCACCCTACAACTCTACACCATTGAAAGGACAGTCATGAATAGTGACTTCAAAGCTCATATCTCACCTGTCTCAAGTCGGATCATGCTCAAATTTGGTGAGCATGTTCGTCACATCAAGACGAGCAATTCGATATGTGGCACGTCCCATGACGATACCCGAACGTGAAGAAAAGCTAGAGAGAAGTTGCTGATCCATGAAGAAAGTGCAAGAAATACATCAGCATCGTGCTTCGTTCAAGCTACCAAATCACACCGCTCACGAGCGCGATCAACGCGAGACCAATTCCATCACATGCCTAAGGTCTCGGACCATCTCTAACCCGAACCCCATATATGATGAACGATTAGATTCTGCACACGAAGCGACTGCAAATTCCGTAGCTGGAATTCCAAATTCCGACCAAAATTCCAAACTTGCAAACTCTTTGTTCGAGCACGGAATAGAGCTGCGTTTAGTGCCCCACGATTGTAATGGCATGCTCAATGTGATCTAGCGAAGAAATCGCCAAAAAAAATCAAGGAATGAGCACACTATTGATTTGAAGTTTCAAGATCCATTCAAATTTTAAGTCACATGATCGTGCACTAAAAATACGATCCATGGCTCGCAGTTGGTATCAAATAGATCGTTATGCCGAGCCTTATAAGAAAACAATCATCCATCAAAACGACCCCAGATCATTCATGAAAAATCATGCACATTCTTGGGCAACATAGGGACTATTATGGAATTCCACAAAATGTTAAGAAGGGGCAAATCTGTTATTTTGCACCTTATTTTCTAATTGCTTTTAATTCAATTTAATCTTAATTTTTAATAATTAGGGTTACTTTTGATCATCCACCCATGTTTGGGGCAAACTCTATATATACCACGTGCCATCATTATACGCAAGGAGGAGACAACATAGAGGCAATACACACACAAAGAGAGAGTTTTTACTTAATAAAGTTTATCTTTCTTCTCATTGTTGTGTCATGTTTGTAGAGAGAGAGGACCTATGCCCCACTCGTTTGTACTTTTAATGTGTGTGTGTGTGTGTTTGCAGGAAAAGAGAAATAGGTCAAGGAAGGTTGTTTCAAACCACCCATAGGCCAGGGGGGCATTCCCATGTGATCTAAGAGGGTGCCCATGCGAGCCAGCTAGAGCATGTCACAGACCCACGTGAGGTAAATCCTGCCTCATGACCCTAATTCCTCTCTCACCGATTGGTACTCTTGCCCACGTCTTCTTTATATGGTTCACGAGAAAGCGATCTCAAGTCTCGGGTCCATCTTGAACCCGAAACCACGCCACCAGGTCAACCTGACTTGGAGGGTGAGATCGAGGCACTTAACTAGGGGGATCAGCAGTGTCACGACCCCGTCCCCAAACCCCTTTGTTGTACTCGATGGAGGATGATTAAATGCGGGTTTGTGATCCCAAGGTAGTGCATGCCACTCATGTCTGAGTTCACTCAATGCCGTTATATCGGTGATCAAAACAAACCATGGTAAAGAACTTAAATCAACAATTCTAAGTGCAGATAAATATTAAAATTTGGGGAAAACCATATATCATTAAAGCTGCACTACATAAAATTCCTTCCAGAAATGTTACACTTGAATCTAGGGCATCAACGCCCAATATTACATTTTTCCAAAATAAACAAAATTCAAGGCTAAACTACCCAATTACATACAAGATCTGGGTTTTCTTCTCAAGTGGATAAGACTTCAACTCTCAACTGCAAATCATGAGCTTCTGGCCTTCGACCTGGTACTATCAATTTACAAGAGGGGATATGCAGGGAGCATGAGCTATAAAGCCCAGTAAGTAGATTTAGGTGTTATTATCATTAATGAGTCTATTCATGCATCATAAATAGTTGTTTCGATTATAAGAAGTCATAATGCAGCAGTCGTGTAAATCAGTAATCAGATCAATACAATAATTACAGGCATCATATCCAAATGTCAGTTATCAGTCAATCATTACAATCGTCAACATTTACATTTATTATTCAAATGTTACCCACTCACTCCTTAGTTTACCTACTCCCAAAGTAGAGGCCCTATCTATCAGGCCAAGCCAATCCCATTGCTTAGGACCTCTACGTCCCTTAGGAGGGAGGGCAATGACAAGTGGGTAAATCCACTTCATAATACCCTCATACTCACGCACACGGTTCCCAGCATGCATTTGGGGTTTTTGATAGGTAAGTAAGGCATCACGCACAATTCTCATCATATGAATTTTGGAGAGTGCGACCCTCCCATTCCAGTTTCACCTAATTCTACCCTATCGTTCAACGAGTTAGGGAATATTGTCAGCATCACCTTTCTCAACATAATAATACCTACTACCGATGGGTGTCCCATCGCGTAGCGGGTAGTATCAGTATAACAGTATCTACTACCAATGGGTATCCCATCATGTAGTGGTCAGTATCATAGTACCATAATAGAACAGTACCCACTACTAATGGGGGTCCCATTGCGTAGTGGTCATTATCGCGATATCATATCATGCTCAAGCATTTAATTCATTTATATTGAATCAGTTCCTTATGACAAATAATTCAAATTTTCCTCATGCAAAGTTTGAGTCTTACTCAGAACTATCTAGCATTCACATAACATTATGACACCTAGCATGAAATACTCATTATATGAGAGCTATCACATTGCATTTACGCTTAGCAATCAGCATTAGCATTACAACACTTGTCATGTAACATTCGTCATGGAACTATCACAGTAGCATGGCATTTATCAATTTTCACATAATGCATAGCTGCATAACACTGTTCACATAACACTATGGCCTTTAGTATTCATCACATGAAGATTATCACATAGCACTCACGCTTATAGCTTATCAAAGATAACACTGCGCACTTCAGTTCTTTCGTGATTAATCTAGTAAAAGGTAACAAAATACGTGAATAGAACTAAATCTTTTGTGACGTGTAATGGTGATGTACCTCTCTCGGAGGAGTAACTCCCAAACTAGGGAGAATTTCAAATGAGGTTAACATGTAACTTTAATCTCATTCATTGATCTTTCAAATGGTGGATATTTGGAAGCAATTGGACATCGTTTGGTAGGTCCAAAGGTCGACGCAAAATAGGTGACAGTTGCTGAAAATTCCAGCAACTTTGGGTAGTGATATACCTATCATTTGGGGCATATCTCTTGATTTGGGAAAAATTTTAATATGGTACAAAAAGAAAATTCGTAGTAGACAAGCATATCATTCATTCAAGACCAATTTGAGACTATTTGGACATTGTTTGATTACTAAAAAGTTAGGTGCAAGAACCCTTATAGTTCTTGAAAATTTACTTTTTGAGGGTTTAGCATGCTTCAATTAAAATATAACATTTCCTAAGCCAAGATGAACTTTGATGAAAAGCCTCGTTCATGTTCAACTAAACTTGCAAGTGAGCTACTCCATAACATAACAAGCTTATTTGCAATACACAATCAATTATTCAATCTCATTTTAATTCAACTACACTCATACACTTTATTCTATCATTTTCCTCATCTTTATTCCTTGAAATCTATTACTACCAACTTAATTTATTCATGTATCTACTTACCTGATGTTCACGGTATCTTCAAACCTCCCACTCGTAGGCTACCTTAGGCTCCAAGCAAGGACTTTTCCAAGGGTGGCAGCTCACTCTCACTTTGCTTCTTAGAGAGAGTATGAGAACAAGTGAGGGAAACGGTGGTGGAGAGGGAGGGGAGAGGGCTTAAGTACCCACGGTAGGTGGGATTCACTGTTGTTGACTAGGTAAGTAAAGGTCATTGTGGTGACTGTGGCCAGCACTGACACATATGGCACTGATAAGTATGGCGCTGACACGTACAGCAGCAGTGAGATTTGCCTTTTACACTCATAGCGCTACCCTTCTCTTTCTTCTTTCACATGCAACGATGGTATGAGTGGCGCTCACCTTCTTGTTCTCTTCTTCCCTTTCATGAACAACGCTGCTCATGTCACACGTGGCGATAGTCCCATTTCATGTGCGGCGTTACCCCCTACATGCACGGCACTACTTTTTACACATGCGCAGCATTGCTCTCTTACACACGCGATGTTACTCATTACACGCACGGTGATACCCCTTTTCACTTCTGGCCTTACTCTTACTCACGCTCGGCGATGGTCCTTTACACGCATGGCGTTGCTCTTCCTCCTCTCTCTTCTACACACCCGGCGCTACGCCTCTTCTACTACACTATTGTCGTGCGTGTCTCATGACTGGGAAAATTTGTGGTCCTTACATCATCCCCCCCTTAAAAAGGATTTTGTCCTCAAAATCATATTGATTTTAATCAAAAAGGTGGGGGTACTTCTCCCGAAGTTCATCGTCCCATTCCCAAGTCGATTCTTCTCTTGAATGATATTGCCATTGTACCCAGACCAGGGAAATTTCTTCATTGCGCAAGACCTGTACTCTCCTGTCTAATATCCCAATTGGTCGTTCAACATTGGTCAAGTCTTCCCTAAGCGGGATTGGTTCGTACTCCAAAACATCGGACGGGTCAGGTTGATACTTTCTCAACAGTGATACATGAAAAACATTGTGAATGTTGGCCAATTCAGGTGGCAAGGCAAGCCGGTATGCCATGTTTCAAACTCTTTCAAGAATCTCAAAAGGTCCAATAAATAGTGGGCTCAATTTTCCTCTTCTGTTGAATCTCAAAATGACCTTGGTCGGTGATACCTTCAGGAAGACTCGATCACCCACTTCAAATTTGAGGTCTCTCTAACGATTATCGATGTAACTCTTCTGCCGACTCAGGGTTGTCCTGAGCATACATACTATCGATAGGTGTCTCATCTCGTAGTAGGCAGCATCAGTATAACAGTATCCACTACCGATGGGTGCCCCATCATGTAGTGGCCAGTATCGCAGTACCAGAACAGAACAGTGCCCACTACCAATAGTGTAGTAGAAGGGGCCTAGAGTCGGGTGTGTAGAAGAGAGAGGAGGAAGAGCAACACCATGCATGTAAAGGACCATCGCCGCGAGTGAGTAAGAGTAACATAGGGCGTGAAAAGTGGTATCACCATGCGTGTAATGAGTAACGCCGCATGTGTACGAGAGCAACACCACGTGCATATAAAAAGTAGTGTCGCACATGTAGGGAGGTAGCGTCGAGCGTGAAATGGGACAATCACCGCGCATGACGTGAGCAGCGCCGTGCATGAAAGGGAAGAAGAGGACAAGAAGGTTAGCATCACGCATACCATTGTCACGCTTGAAAAAAGAAAGAGAAGGGTAGCACCGTGAGTGCAAATGTCAAATCTCACTGTTGTCATACGTGTCAGCTCCACACTTGTCAGTGTCGTACGTGTCAGCGCCGCCCACGGTCAGCCACAGTGACCTTTACCCAGTCAACAATAGTGAATCCCACCTACCGTGGGTACTGGGCACTTAAGCCCTCTCCCCTCCGTCTCCACAGTCGTTTCCCTCACTTGTTCTCAAACTCTCCCTCTCTCTATCTCTATCTCTCTCTCTCTCTAAGAAGCAAAGTGAGAGTGGGTTGCTGGCTTGAGCTGGTTATTGCTATCAATAACACTCGATGGTGAGATATTATTTTCTAAGATGGTGGTAAAAAGGAGCACAGAAAGAAAAAAAGAATTAAGGCTTTTTACCTATGGAAAAACATAGGGTGAAACTGAGGAAAAAGTACCTCTACCCACCTTTTTATACTGACGAGAGAATGACGTGTCGTGCAAGCAAACAAAACATCAAGCGGATCCATCACAAGGAAACACAAATAGCACGCAAGTGCAGCGTCTCGCTATTTCATCCCAAAAAAAAGCAAACACCGCGTCGTTCTGTCACTTCGATGCAAAGACCACGTGGTTCTATCGCTATATGCACACAACTCTGCTCTCCTAATGGTGCGCACATTTCTGGCAAAATACCACTCATTTCAAGGATGCAAAAAATCCCTCTCGACCCACACAAACCTTTGGCCTACCCCAGGGCTTACACACACTTGTGCACCACTACACTAGGTAGGTAAGCGAGCTATGTTCCTTGCACTATCCGCACACATGGGACCCTCTACTGTCAATTGCCCAAAAAAAAAAGGGGGGGTCCTTACGAAAACCTATAAAAAAGGTGCGCACCTCACAAGGGTTTGGATGAAAACCCGAAATGGCATTCGAATCATTCAAGCCAGACAGTCGACATACCTTCGGGGCAAAACAAGTCTCCCATCCCATTTCTTATCCCCGTCATCAAGAGGGATATGAACTGAACACAGGAAGGAAGAAAGTCGAGCAAACCATGAAAAGAATAAGACACAAGCCACAGAGCAAGAAAGAATATTTGAGCTAAAAGGGGATTCATTTCAAGAACAAAAAGGATTACAAAATTGTGGTTACAGTTATCGGTAGCTATAAAAGATAGATTCGTTCTGAAATAAGTATCTCGTCCAGAGATATGGCCTTCAAATGTGTCGCCTCCTTCTAGAGCAGCTACCTCTTCAAAGGGGCAATATCATGCTCTTCAAAGGGAACTTCAAAAGAATGAAAAGAACCTCTTAATCCTTCTCACCCTCAAGTGAAGGCAAAGAACCAAAGGGTGGTTAAAGGAGCAGCAATGAGCAGGGACTCGAGCAGAGGATCATCTGCTCGACGTGTTGGTAGTCCGCCTAGGCGCTGAACATTTAAGTTGACCAAATCATTCATTCAGCCAACCACCATGAAAGGGATTACAGGCCAGCAATGATCACCACGACATGTCATCATTTTCTAATGGACGAGATTGGGTTCAAGCCTAATGGCCTTCAAAATCTTGTGCACAACCTCGAGCTTAGTTTTCAGAATCTCAAGCAAAACTTGTAGAGCCAGAGGCATGAGCTCACCGTCAATCACAGGATCATCATGAGAACCTCTCAAAATTCTAGCGTCGGTGCTAGCAAAGGCCATAAAGGAAAACTCTCGTTCTCTCCCTTCATAAAAGGAAGAAGGCCGAAGAAATAGGGCAGTCCAAGGCAGAAAATGCCACTCTCCCTCTAAACATCGCTTTTATAGGCCACTTCATCCACGGACTAGCCACGAAAACGTGTCACCTCCCTAACGATGCTCCGTCTAGCCACACGTCAATGTCCCATCACCTCGCCTCCCTGACGGTGCCTCAGTTAACCATGAGTCAAATCTCTCGTCGTTTCTCTTTCCCAACGACGCTTCATCTACCCGCAGTTCCATCCAACTCCCCACCTACCAGCTTTTTTATTAAAAAGCTGCTTGAAATGCAAGGCTCATTGCATAAACATCTTGCATCTTGAGATGGTGACATGTCTATTCGTTGGCTCATCCGAAACGTTTCACCTTTCGGGCAATGTTTGCCCTATCCATGGACCTATAGCAAAGACCTTTCGCCTTCCCGATCACGTCTCCCCTGTCTTGTCACAAAGAAGTTATGCTTTCCTAGTGACGTTTCCCATACATGCGGGTCTGTCACCGAAATGGCCTGCCTCATCAGCAACACTTCGCCCAGTCAAAAGAAGAGAACTGCCCTGCGCTCCACATGCTAAAGCATGACACAGTCCTGGTGTGCCTCCCCGCACAAACACGTGGCTATGTCACACCTCTCTGATAGCTCACTCACAATGTCCACTGCCTCAGGGTGCCCTATCCAAGCAAGACCCCTCCAAAGGGGAGTCCCTTCGAAAAAAAAAAGAGAAAGAAGAAGCCGAGTATGATAAGAATCATCATGAGTAAAAGTAGAAGCTTCAGCCGGACAAAACCACGAAGCTATCGATAAAAATTGCCAAAAAAAAATTAGACATGGTGAAAACCCACAAGGGTACCATGAATAAAAATGACAAGCAGGCATGGCCATGAAGCCATGAGTAAAAGTGCCTCACACAAAAAGGAGTTGGCGAAAAACATTCTTATGGCACCACTCCTACCCAGTTCAAGTGAAAACCCGAAAAGGGCACTTGGATTAAATAAACAGGTTGACGTAGCTCTTGACCAAAAACGATGACCTCAGCTAGTTACAGTAAGAAAATTTTAAGGCACCGAAATAATAATCAGACCAGCCCTTCACCACCAACTAGATTGGGACCAAACTCCCACCAAGGGCAAGCACTAGTCGGCCCTAGAGCCAGAATCAAGATCCTACAACACTGAGATCGACTCCACCAAAAAAAAGAGGACCCTCAGTTGTTAACCAACTAGATTGGGACTAAACACCAACCAAGGGCACCCACTAGTCAGCCTCAGAGCCAAAGAACACCAACAACTAGATTGAGACCAAATGCCCACCGAGGGCACCCACTAGTCAGACCCCAGAGCCGAAACACCAACAACTATATTGAGACCAACGCCCACCAAGGGCACCCACTAGTCAAGCCCTAGAGCCGAAGAACACCATCAGCTAGATTGGGGCAAAAAGCCTGCCAAGGGAACCCACTAGCTGGGCCATTAGGAAGCATTGCTGACATAGAATGGTAAGCCCTTCACGAGGCACCCTATCAGCACGCTCTCTCAAAAAAATAGGATTCCAGTAGCATTGGGAAGGAAGCCCCTAAGCAAGGCCCCCGGTCGCTAGAGTCCACTTCGGTCGCCCCTTCTGAAGGAAGCGTATCATGACCTTCCCCTCAATGATTGTGCTAATGCCAATGGTCTAGAAGAAAAACATTTCTTTTGAGAGATAATAAAACACGTCTTGGTGAGGATTCGAAAGATGAACTTCGCCAGCAAAATCTTATTCCGAATGTTGCACTTCTCGCTTCTCTCGAAGTGTAACATCCGTCGAGGAAATTTGTTATACATATTTTTTACATACTTACATCCCTAGTACAAATAAGAAGAGAGCCAATAACAGTCTGGTCCTGTCAGTACCCAAGACACAGCAAACCAAGGGAACACTGAAGAATAAAGCCTAAAACTGGGCAACCTTGGAAATGTACTAGAACGGCCTTAAAAGGCATGAAAAGGGTATTTTACCCGAAGGACACTCGTAAAGTTTCGTCGCATTCAGATCAGTTTTGACCCAATCAAGGTGAAATTTGATTCTTAGATATCAGTTCCCATCATGCCATAAAGAGATCTTACAACTATAACGTACTGAACCACTGTCATTACATCCAAAACATCGAAAAACCCTTAAAGACCAAATTTGGGCTCAATCGGACCTTCCATGAACATTTTGGGCCCAAATTACCACAAACGAGTAAGTTTTACACTATTGCGGTGTGACCTCTCGAATTCAGTTTCCAATCATGGAGGTTGTGTTTTCATATCTCAGGATGATCTTAAAACGCCCACACATTGCTCATTTGAAGTCGAAACATGCTCAAATTCAGACGCAGCTAGGTCTCGACAATTCGGTCATTTTGACATATGGCACGCATCATGGTGTGACCCAGAACCCAAGATTTTATAGAGAGAAGATGAACCCGAAACTATATAAATCAAAGTTTGAAGGAAAGACATCTCGAACTTCATGAAGCAATAATTTGAAATCTGTACATAAGATCATCTCAAAGTCATGTCCGATGTGACCATATCACGAAGGGCTACAAGCTAATATAACTTTTGCACACAATCTAAAGTTGGATAGCGCAAATTCCAAAGTTGAAGAAAGGCAAGATTTCCCGTTCACGAGAATCCCTTTTTCCGACAACCTCCTGAATTCATAAATACTTCAAGCAAGAACCAAATCGGACAAAAGTTGGTGCAAACCAATTGTGACAGTCTCCTCTTTAATTTACAATCAAAATAAAGACTTAGAGCACCATGGATCGCATTACATTGACTGTCAAAGTTCACAACCTAGTCGGATTTTTACCCCTCGGGAAAAGTCTGTCTCAAGATGATCAAAAGACATCAACTCTTCAGAATCAAGCACGCATCAAGACTATGATGATGGATCATCTAAACCACTACCAGAAGCATCCGAAAAAATTCCCAAGATATGGCAATGGCGAAAGGCCCCTCATAAAGGGATGGTTTTGTCATTAGCACAAAAGGTTTAAAGAACATTTTGGTCATTATTCCTAAATTCGAGATTTTATTGTAATTTCTTTTAACGATAATTAGGCTTAGTTTTTAGTATCCACCCATGTTTGATGGGTTCTCTATATAAACAAGCTTAGGTCAATTATAAAAGTGTTGGATAATTCATTAACAAAATTGAGGCATTAAGCTTGTGTCCACTTGTCTTGTTGCTTCTAACCCTTGGATCCAGCGACGAGGAGAGAGAAAACTTTTAGATAGAGAAACTACCCCTGGCCCATCCTAATCACGTGGTCCCATTCTCTCCCCCCCTCTCTTAGGCTAGGCCATGCCTCAAGCCCACTCTCTCTCCTATTTCTTCCTCTCTCTCTATGCTTACCTCGTGCAGTAACCTAAAGTTGTGACAAACGCATGGCCCCATCTCTTCCCCCTTCTTTCTCTCATTCTCATCACGCTATGGGTCTCGGAGCCCATGGTCCCATCTCTCCTTGTGATCTCTCCCTTAGTGATTTGAGCGTAAATCTAGCAAACCTGCGGCTCTGTATAGCATCTTGTTATCTGTTGTACGCTCAAATCAGTACCCTTTAGAGTCATCCCAAGAGTTTTAACCCTCGGACCATCGCTCTCCGTACAGTCGAGTTGAGCCACGAGAAACATACACATTCTCTCCCTCACTCACTTGGGTGGAGTCTTCCTGAGTCGACAGTCGAGAGGGTTCTAGCTCTTTAGTTGCTCTGATCGCTTGAGCGCATAGCGTTTGCACGGATAGAGAGATTCTAGTCATTATTTATCCCCTCGTTCTTTCTTTGACCAGTCAGCCCCCGTTTGAGTGAGCTGTTATAGAGGAGCATCATCGAATTCACATTGCAGTTTCCAGCACAAGAGAACAAGGTGACATCTTAAAGCTTGAGGAGAGTTCATATCCAGACCTCTTTAGGAGAGTTCATATTCAAACCGCTTTAGCAGACAACCGGAGGGCTTCGTAATTGTTCAAAAATCTTTCTCATTGTTGGTACCTATTCGAACAAAGGAGAGCACGCGTGCGCACACCAATGAGCATGCAACGCATGCGGACCCTCCGCAGTTGTTTGAGAGAGGATTTTATCCCGCCATCTACACAAGGAAAAATCAGGTCTGATCAACCTAGTGTGGCCCTTGAACTAGACCGGGGGCTAAGTTGGGAGGGAGGGATTCCAAGTGGGGAGTGAGGCGTTCTAGGGGTAGTAGTTTATGGGATAAATTTTTCTCTCTCCTCTCTTTGGGTGAAAGGGATAAAGAAAAATATTGCAAACCAAGGGAAACTCAAGCCAATTTCATTGATTTTTGAGCTTATGGGAAAAGTCTCATTAGCCTTTTTTATTATATAGCATCCCCTTGAAACAAGAGTAGATGCCCAAAACTAACCTAAATTGTTAAAAATTATACTTTTATGATTTAAATTTAAATCCCGTTTTTGGGGCAAAATGACAACTTTACCCCTACCTACAATCTTGAAAATGGCAAGATGGTCCCAAAAAGGGGCCATGGGCTATGGTGATCATTTGGGGCTCATTTCGGGCTCTTTCGGTGACCTCTTGATGAAACAAATATGGCGTGAGTGATGGTCTCGCCGAGACGATCATTTTGACATATTACTTGATCCTTGAATCCAAGCATTGAGCTCTTGACAAAATCCAGCAAAAGATGGGAAATTTGTAATCTTAGATCTTAGATCTTGCCCATTCCTTAACGTTTTGGCTTGATCTTTCCATCGTAGAATGATGGGAAAGCCGTCATGATTGTTGTGTGACAAGGATGGCTCGATTTGGTGATCAGACCACCACTTTTCAAATTAGGGAAGTTGCTAGAATATGAATTCCAGTAGCCGAAAAATACCCACTTTTGTAACCTCAAAATACAGCCTTTTTGGTCATTTATCACATATGATGTTCACTTTGGATTGAAGCCCCCAACATCATGATCGCAACGGACACGTTTCAAGTCAATTCGAGGTCGAGGCTTCGTGATATGACCGTTTGATTGAAGGAATCTCCTTCTTGCAAAAATTTGCAACACATGAGTTTTCTTGAGCAAATTCTCTTTAGGATTTCTTCTGTCTCAGGCCGTGTCATGAGTCGTGCCATATATCAAAACGTGTGTACTGACGAGACGAAGAACCTCTTGAAATTTGGGGTTCGACTTACGATGGAGAAGTTATGGTCTTTTGAAGGTGATCCAGAAATCATAAGATAGTTTCCAGAAATGGAAACTGGTTCATCGAGGGTCCACCAGAATAGTGTGTAACCTACCATTTTGGGTAAGTTGGCTGCAGAATGGTCCAGAGGCGTCCGAATGAGTTGAAATTTGATATCTGGGGGGCCTTCTAAATCAACCAGAAGTGATTTGGTGCTCATTGGAGGTTCTGATGATAGGATTGTAGTTTTTTTTTTGGGGTAAGTCAGTGGGGGAGAAGGCCCCCTACCCTTTTTTCATTAATAAAAAAACAGAGGAAAACAATTAAGGTACAACCCTATGAAAGGGCACTTGCGTCAGATCATGTAATAAAAGAGAGGAAAGAAAATATGGTGGTCTATGGCTCCACATAGTAGCACCGAGTCCAACAGCTGCCCTCTTAGCAAGGGTATTAACAACCATGTTAGCCTCACGAAAGACATATGTGATGGACTATCGATGAGAAGACAGTCTGGTGCAACAATTTTCTACAATTGTCCTTAGCCTCCATGGAGCATTGCATCGATTCTGAATGACATTCACAAGCAAAGCTAATCACTTTCAATCTGAATTGGAAAGCAATTACTTTGAATAATCAATTGAACTCCTTCCTCAAATGTCAAGATTTTTGCATGGTTATTGGAAGCAAGACCAAAATGCTTTGCAAAAGCAGCAATAAAACCACCCACATTGTTCCTGATAACTCCACCACCACTTGCTAAACCTAGATTTCTCAAGGAAGCACCATCAATATTTAGTTTGTAATTATGAGTCTCAGGAAAAGACCATGCTACTGAGGAAAAGGTCATGCTCTTCTGGTGCCAAGTTATCTGAAGGTTACCAATGATTGCCTTTTCTGATAAATGAAAATACTATTTCTTAACTTCTGCTAGTACCTAAACATGCATGGTAATCCTTTTAACAATAAGCTCTCTCCTGGTGGGTCTTGACTCAAAAACTCTTCTGTTGCACTCTTCCCATAGAGACCAAATAGTAATAAAGAAGATGGAAGGCCAAATATTACAAAGTCCATGTGATTTAAACCTGAAGAGTAGCCACCACCTGAGTAGATCAGGAACAGAGGTACCAAGGACAAATATTTTTTCACATCTCCAAGCAAGTGATCTTCATACACCTTGCGCAAAGGTACATTGAAATAACAAATGAAAAATCTTGTCATCATGGTTACTACAAAAGGGACATAAAGAGTCCAAGTGCATGCCTCGCTGTTGTAGTAAGAATGAAGTGGGGAGTCAATTATGCAAGGCCAGCCATGAAAACCACTTAGCCCTTAGGTGGCATTTGGAGGACCAAAGTGAACGAAAAATAGACTGTGAAGAACCTTGATGCTTAATAAAATCCCATGCCCTTTTAATTAAAAAAAATGCATCAGCATAATGAATCTAGACCAGTGGGTCCTTCTTGCGCTGTAGAGGGAGAGTATAATTGTTAACCTCTCTCCATACATTTCTCAAGGAATCAAATGTGGGATGCAACAGAACCCAATCTTGAGGAGCTCCTCTGATAAAATCCGAAACCCTCCTTCCTACAGTAGCCCCCAAAGATTCCTGAATGTTGTCTTCGTGGATAAGAGGCTAACCTACTAACCATGGTTCTATCTAGAATTCCACCAATTAACCATTATTGATATTCCACAACACATTGCCTCTCAAATGAAATAAGTCAAGTAAAATCCCCTTTCATGCATGAGAACATCATCTTCCGCCGTCAGCCTCCCAAATAGAGGAATTTCTAAAATATCGATGTTTGAGGAATAGTGCCAACAACGCAGATGGATTTTCCAAAATCCTCCATGCTAACTTCATCATACATGCGATATTGAAGTCCGCCATATCCCTTACCCCAAGACCTCCTTCAGCCATAGGGGGGCACACTGTTTTCTATTTTATCAGATGAACACCTTTTTTTTCTGCTTCACCGGCCCATAAGAAGTTTATCTATAGTCTCTCTATCATATTACATGTTTTATTTAAAAGAATGAAGGATAATAGCCCGAAAACCGATGAAGCCCCTAGAACCGACTTAAGCAGCTAAAGTTGGCCGGCATATGAGAGGCATAAAGGCTACTAAGACCCAATCTTAGCAAACACCTTACCCACCAGATTATGACAAGAACTGTGCTTCAGATGTCCATGAAATAATGGTAGGCCCAAAATAGCGGACCGGAAGAAACCCTTCAACAAACTTTAACTCTCGCAGAGTTCTCCCCCATCCTCCCCGTCGTGCTCCAAAGAAAAGGACCTTGCTTTTAGATGCGTTCAAAATCTGATTAGTACTCCTCTCAAAATTTTGAATTAGTACACGCATAGTTGTGGCAGGAGAGATGGATGCCTCACAGAAAATAAATACATCATCAGCATAAAAGATATGCGAGACCCCATAGTCACACCTTGAAGGGAACACCCTGTGAACCATGCCTTGAAAAAAATTACAATCAAGCTGATGGCTAAAAAGATCTATGACCAGCAAAAAAGGATAAGGAGATAGAGGATCCCCTTGCCTCAAAGATCGCTTACCTTTAAAAAACCTTTGGGTGAGCCATTCCTCAAAACAAAGAAAGAAGTAGTGGAAATACATAAGTGAACCCAGGAAACAAATAGCTCAAGAAAACCCAAAGCATGCATACTACCCACTATAAAATCCCAGGAAACTCTGTCATATGCACTGCTCAAATCTATTTGCAGACACATTTTAGGATGATCTGAGTTCCTTTGGCAAAGAGGCATAAGTTCGTTTGCCATGATAATATTATCAGTGATAAGCCTACCTTTCAAAAAAGTAGCCTTCCTAGGGTCAATATAATCAGCAAGAACAAATCCTATGCGATTAGAGATTATTTTGCTGATGATTTTGTATAAGACATTACACAACCCTATAGGTCGAGCGTCTTTCATCACCCTAGGAGCATCTACTTTAGGAATCAGACACATAAAGGTGGAATTGATTTGCTTGAGCAGCTTACCCTTAGTGAAGAAATCTTTAAGGGCCAGAAAAAGATCCTTTTTAAAGACTTCCCATCCAAACTTGTAGAATTCCACTTAAAAGCCATCTGGTCCTAGAGCACTTTCATTTTTCATATCCCAAATACATGCTTTAATTTCCTTCATAGATACTGCGTCCACTAGTTTGTCCTTCTGTGAAGAATTGAGATGGAAAGGCAGCAAGGCCTGATCTACCATGTGAAGGTCAACATTGCTTTCCTAAGCCAGTAAGTTTTTGAAATAGCCAATCATATGATTTTCAATATCATCCTCAGTAGACAAGAGATTCCCATTTTGATATTTCAAAGAGATAATTCTATCAGACCTCCTGTGGTCAAGTGAAAATATTTGGTATTGGAGTCCCCCTCTTTTAACCATTTTTATCATGATTTTTGCCTCCAGAATCGTTCTTCATTAGCCAGAAGAGTTCGCAATTTCTGAGTATACTCCTTTTCCTGAGACAAGAGTATCTCATTAAAAGGATCCATGTGTAAACTATCATGCAAAGATGATAGTTGGTGTCAAACTATAGAAATGGATTCCCCAACAAAGTCAAACACATCCTTATTCCGTAACCGTAAGTCAGGCTTGAGCCTCTTAAGTATAGCCACAAAATGATACACGGGACTACCCCCCACTTGGCCTCGCCACAAATTACAGATAACATCTAGAAAACATTGATGCTGCTCCCACATAGAGAAATACTTAAAAAGTTTGGGTCCAACTGGACCCAGATCAGAAGTAGGGATGAGTAAGGGACAGTGATCGGAGGTACCTTTGGGGAGTAACTGGACTTTGGAGTCAGGGAAGACCAAAATCCAATCAGTAGTAGCTAAAGCTCAGTCCAAACTTCTTCGAATGCATCTTCTGCTCAACTGGTTATCAGACTAGAAGAACCATCCTCCGACTAAACCAAGATCAACAAGAGCACAATCCGTCATTACTTGCGCAAAATCACTTGAGTCTGGTGGTAGAGAGCTACTTCCCCCCCACTAATTTTGAGGGATCCAATATCATATTAAAATCCCCCAATATAGAATTGTAGTTATAAGGTACTTTTTCAGCATGTTAGGGGTCGAATTTAAAAACTGGTTTTGTGCGTAATCCACCTTAGGCAAGTGTTCTTAAGGAGTCAAATACTACCCCCACATGCTTTTTGGGACCCATCCATCCCCTTTCAAAAATTTGCTCCAAATCAGGGTTTATTTAAACAGTGCTTCCGTAGTCCGCATGAATTTTGGTACCCGTAGGCTTAGGTCACATTTAACTTCCTCCTTATTCATATCATGGATACAAGTGTCGAAAAGTACCCTATTGAATCAAATGACGTTGGTCTTATATTGTTTTGAGACCTACAAATAGGGTTATAGTTGTATGGTCTATTTTTCAACATGATAGGAACTAGATTTGAAAACCAAGTTTTGTTCTGATCATGTCAAAACCTATCAGAATGTTACGAAACTTTGTGAGCACCCTTTGGGCATCCCAAACTACCTCTTTTCATGCATTTTGAAGCCATTTCAATACTCCTATTAGAGGTTGCCCAATTTTAGGCTTATTTTTGAAGTGTTCCCATGGTCTGGCAGTGTCTTGGGTGCCGGCAGAACCAGGTTGCTACTGACTCTCTTCTTATTCGTGCTGGGGATACAAGTATGTCAAAAGTGATGTATAACATATATTATGCACAAGAAGATGAGTAGGGATGGATCTATAATTTATAGCTCTTCATGGATGATAGAGACTGTGGTCTTTCCCTTCGAATCTGATACTGAAGTTTCCGTGGCTGTAGCTGGTGGTGCATTAGGCTGGGGAGCACTTGCTGGAAGTGGGTTGACATAGATCCCCAGTTTTTTATTGGCCTCTTTAATGGGCAAACTGGGTTTCACCACTTTAATGACCCCTTTCTCTATCATATTTTTGACTTGGTTTTTTAGGGTGATGATATCATGGGTATTGTGTTGATGATGTTGATGCCACTCATAGTATTTGCTTTTTTCTGTCCTATCATACGGAAGTGGTGAAGGAGGCAGAAGAATCAAGTCTCCTTCCTTCAAAAGTTGTCAAAGCACTTCAGACAATGGTTGTTTCGGTGGGGTGAAACGTCTTTGCGGCCTAATGGGCTGAGTACGGTCAGTATCGGTTGCCTCCTCCATTTTGGTTTCCTAGCTAGTCTTGTCCAGCAGATCAATCCTGATTACTCGGATTTGCCTGGTGGAGGATAATTTGGTTTACCTCCCCAGCTTGTTGTGGTTAAACCGAGGGAACTTTCTCGAGGCTTCATTAATTTTTTAATTTTCTCCCAGCTTAATACTGGGCATCTGAGATTTAGTTCTCTTGTATACCATGATCCTATCCAATATATTGAATGTGTAGAGGGCTCGGCTTATGCAATGGCAGGTATGTCGGTGCCATTTAAGGAGCTTCCTTGAGTTAAGGGTTGTAAAACTGGTATGATGATTCGAAGATGAGCCGGATAGGGACCATCCCCAAATCAAGCTATGCTTGACCAGGTTGAGGGGGCCTTAGATTAGGTTGCGCTAAGAAGTTTAGGATTTCATATGGCTTGGAGAACAACTTGAGCTATTTTAGCTGGGTCTACAGTGTTATCTACCACTAGTTGGTTTACCCCTAAAGGAAATTGGGCCATACTAGGGTCAGCTTCTGGTCTTACACTAGGTTGGGCGACCCTAAGAGGAGCTCGATCGGCCCTACTACTGCTGCGAGCACTTAAGGATTTTGTGGCACTACCTCTAGCAGAAGGTTCTCCTGGCATGGGAGGATCTCTTCTGCTCAAATCATCGGCTTGACCACCACTAATGGCACAAACCCTATCTTACGTCTGAGACAGTGGTAGTACTCATGCTTGTTAAAAGACTATACCCAGCCTAACTCCTTGGCTATTCAGGGTGCTTCGGGCAGTGCAAACCTGGTGACCCCTAGTGTCAGACCAACGACTTAGTTGGTCTTCAGATAGACGACTAGGTGACCTAAACACAAGCCCATGAGAAAGTTAGGTCCCATAGTCCCAAGGGATAGCTGTGCATTGTCTCGCTGGATGGTCGGACGACATACCAGACCTTCGGTATGACTTGGCGGTCGACTCGGAGTCCGACTCTCTCGCAACCATCCTCAGGCCATTATACATCTCTCTACTTAGGCAGACATATCAAGCAAAAAGACAAGGGTACCTCTAAACCACTAGCTGGTAAGGTCAGGCATAGAGTTCCTACCTCGGATCAAGCCTAGTTTAAAAATGAGGTAAGGTATTAGCGCACAACCACCTTTGGTCCAAGCCACTCCTGTAAGTGTCCATGATTTCAAAGTATTGTGGGGTGTTCTTAGAATTTGAGTATATACAGACAGTGCACTCTCGTTGAGGGCCCATGATCCCAGTTGCTCTTTCTCTAAGAACTAGGTGCCTACAGCAGAAATATTGTCGAATGCCGGGTTTTTTAAAAAATAAGTTTGGAATAAGTTTTACATTCGTGCAATCGAGTGCATAAGTGTGAGTGTGGTAAATCAACACACGTGCACGTTAAAAGGTCTATCAGTCAATCACTATAGTGCTCAAACAAAAATGAACATGAGGTGCTTAATCACACCAAGTGAGGTGTGCTTCGATTCAATGAGCCAGATCAAATCACAATGAAAGTTAGGGGCTACGTACCCTAGCAATGACTGAGTATAGGGCACCTCAGTGCCGAGTGATGTGCGCTTCAGATCAAAGAGAACCGAAGCATGGTTCCAATAAAGAGTGTGACTTATATCAACTCAGGCGCGCTTAGAGTTGGGTGTAACCCTACTCGAGGTGCAAGATTAGGTTGAGGGAAGGTCCCCCGAAAACAAAGGTGTCAAGGAGGCACGGAAAGGCAGGAAAGCAATAAATCTATGCTACCAACAAGAGAGAGACTGCCGATAGAGGTCTGCTGTTATTGCCACTGCGGCTGGCACGGCTGACAACACCGGCAAGAAAATGGGCCTTCGGATAGTCACGGCTGAGAACTAGAGAAACAAAATTCTGGCAGCACTGTGAATGTCGCTGAAGACAGTGCAAATGTCGTCAAAACTCTGCTCTTCGAAACTCAACGAAAGGACCAAGAGGGCCAACAGCAAGCTCGGGAGTGGTGAGAGGGCTTTATGGAGTCACCGAGATCGGGCAACAATATCATTGGCACCATCCCTAGAGATTTCGGGAAGCACATGAAGGGAGCTGAGAAGGGCAAAATTTGTCAAGGGTGGTTTTGACACCCCCGTTGATAACTTTTGTCAATTTCGGACCCCGAAAAAGAAAAAGAAGCTCAAGATGAGCCAAGAAGAGTTCCGAGTTGATGCTGGCCTTTTGAGACAGAGGTAGAGGTCGCTTCAACAGTTGAGATTGAAAGGAAGCTTGACGAGCCCCACGATGGGCGCTAGACTATTTATACTCAAACATGCAGGCATGGGACTTCACCTCCACCTTGGTTTCGAATGTAAACAAATCAAAGAGTTTGAAGAGAATGGGTCCCATCAAATAACATTTCGAGGGATAGTTGGGCCACACGGCCGTATCCCTCTTGGATCGTCAATGGAGCCTGCTTCCCTCATATTGAACCTTGGAACTCAACTAGAAGATTTTCAACGGGGTTTGAAGATAGAAGAAGATTTTCAAAGAAATAAAAATAGCAAAAAGAGAAGAGATGATGACCACAAATAAACTAACAAGCTAGGGAAATAAAGATAAACGAGAGTGAAAATTTTAACTATAAGATATAAAAAGAACAAAAAGATAATGAACATGGAAACTATGAAATTTAAACCACTACCTAAGCTAATTATGCAAAATCTAAGCAAAGGAAATAAGACTTGGAAGATAAGAAGACAAATGTAAGGGGAATAGGGAGAGAAAGCTACATAGAAGAGAAAGAAAGAGGAAAGGAACAAACGGTTAAAGAGAGGGGACAACAAAAGGGAGAATGAGAATAAAACATTAAGTAAGAAGAAGAGGGGATGAATGCTAGATAATAATAGAGATAATAAATAACACAAAATGCAAGTAAATACAAGAGAAGGTGAGGGGAGAAAAAGATAAAACTATTGAACAAAATATAAGGGAAACCCTAAATAAAAAATAAATGAAGAGGGGGAGAAGAGGAGAGAGAGAGATCTACACTACAAAAAGAGTAAAAGAGAGAGAAATGAATGTAACAAACTAAGGGAAATAAATGTTAACTCAGAGATGATGAAGAAGAGAACTAAATACAAACAAACAAAAATCATAAATACGATATTAAAAGAAGAAGAGAAAAGAAACAAAAGAGAGATAAATGTGAATAAATAAGAGCAATAAATACCACATTAAATGAGGAAAAAGAGCGAGTAAGTAGGATCATAAATAAGGAAAAATAACAAAAAAACACTTAAATATAACCAAAAGCGAATAAATGCAAGCGATAAAAGAAAAGAAAAGAAAAAATGATACTTAAGCTCAGGCCCCAGGCCTGACATGTCAGTACGACGCTATCATGACTGCCGGTACAGTCGACACATCAGTGTGTCTCCTCAGTCTCGTCAGTCATGCTCGTTCCCGCCTGTTAGAGGTCTTTGGGTCTGGTGATGTTTGAAATGGAGCTGGCTACATTTAATGTCGCCAGACTTCTAATCTTTCTAAATGGTTGTGGGGTCTTGGTTCTGGCTCTGTTTGGGGTGGCGTTGGCACCACCCAGACCTCTATTCTTCTTGGCCATCTGTTTTGTGACTGAGGTGCCTTTGCCTTGTCTTCAGGTTCTTGGTAGGCCTTTGGCGGACGTTGGGGCAACGCTAGAGCCTCCCCTTCTGAAGATGCTTCCAAATCAGACGATTCTGAGTATGTATGCCTTGTCTCGCCTTTTGGTGCCTTTGGTCCCATTGGGGAAATGTTGACTAAATGGAGGCTAGGTTTACGTAAAGGGTTTAGGTGGGTTGAATGGTTTAAAATATTCGGGTGGTTTGCTTAGGACATTTCAACTTATCCATAATTTCTCCAGTCGAGATCGGTATGCCTACAATTCTCTTATCATTTTTTTGGAGTCAAATGTTTATTTTAACATTTTAATCAATTTACGCATGGCATTATCAGAAGGTCCATCTCTGTAAAATTTTAAAATACTTCCCTCTCTAAAAATTTTGAGATAATTTTTATCTTTAAAACTTTTAAGGTACTTTCTCTAAAATTTGATATAGTTTCTCTCTAAAATTTTAAGATGCTCTCTCTCTCTCAAAAAAAGTTTTAGGTACTTTCTGTCTTTAAAATTTGATATAGTTTCTCTCTCTAAAATTGTAATATGCTCTCTCTTTAAAACTTACGATTTGAGATACTCTTTCTAAAAACTTTGAGGTAGTTTCTCTTTAAAAAATTTAGGTACATTCTCTCTCTAAATTTTGATATAGTTTCTATCAAAAATTTGAATATATTTTCTCTCTAAAACTTAAAATGTGAAAAAGTTTCTTCTTCTCAAATTTTGAGATAGTTTCTTTTTAAAAAATTTGAGGTACTTTCTCTCTCTAAATTTTGATATAGGTTTTCGTATTTGTCTCGTACCAAATAAATGTACTGTAATTTTCACATAAAAATATTTTCTTGCATACATACCAAACATGCCCAAAATTTCAAATCGAGGAGTCGACTAGTGGAATCCACGGGCCTTGGAAATTCAAAATTAGATTTTGGGGTAGAAATAAAATCATGGAAAAGTTAGGTGATTTTCCAAAATATAATTTCCATAGATATTTTATATCCTAATATTTTGGCAAACCCAGCAGTGAATTTTAGTAATATCCAAGATATTAAAAATTCATGCCCCAAAATCCAAGTGCCCAAACAAGCCGAAAGGATATTTCCCATACATTGAATTATTTATTGGACCAAATGGTTTTAAGCAGTGTAGGATCGAAATCCAAGTGCCTAAACCGGCCGGGTATTTTAAAAAAATTCAAAAATTATATAGAATCCTAAAAAATAAAAGATTTTATTTGCAATGTATTTTTTAATATTTTTCATCATTTTGACAAAGATTGGAAATTCTTTGGCCATTAGTATTTATTTTTACATTTTTCCGTCTTTTTTGAAATTTTAAAAAAATACCTTTTTACACAAATCGATTATTTAAAATTCATTTTTTCATTAATTTTTAAGTTTTTTTTTGTTTAATCATCTTTTAAATGCATTTTATATATTTTATTATATTTTTTGTTTTTTATTTTTTTTAAATATTTTATTGATGATTCGACACTTGCAACCGGTGAGTTTATTACAAGTAACCGTCTATTCCGGTGAGATTTTTCTGCGCCGGTTTTCAAGCACAAAGATGGGGATGGTGACAGGGGAGAGGATTTTCTGGGTCAAAAAGTCAAAGAACGGATTCTCCACAAAACAATAAAATAAAAAGGATAGAGACATGCAGCCGTGTATTCAAGTGCTGCTTCGAGAAGGTGTTGACTTTCTTGTCAGCAATGACCGCATAAATCGCTCCATTGCATTTCGTGGTGCCTGCTATTTTTATATGAGAAAAGTTTATATAGGGTTGCAACATTAAAATGTAGAGTCACATATGCATCTCAAAAATCTCTTGGAAATGTTATTTTAATGTTGAAAAAAAACCTCTAATCGTTCATCTCGTCATTGAGATATATAAATATGAAAAAAAACAAAAGTTTTTAAGCCTTAGAAATAATGTATCTTGCAACACATTATCTAGACCGTCCATTTCAAGATTTTCATACAATTATAGATCTACTTGATTTTAACCATTTTTGAAATTTAAAATTTTCTAATTAGGTATGAAAATAGATTTTAAGATAATATTAAAAATTTTTTAGGACGAAATTACATGTTATGATAAAATTTTAAAGTGTGTCTTAATTTGAATTGTTTAAGATGGCAACCTTATAGAAACCGCACCCTTCTTATATATTACGTCTGCCTTAGAGACTACTGCCTTATCGACCCCTCTTTTTTCTTTTTTCCCTTTGTTTTTTTTTTGACAAATGTTTTTTTTCTCATTTTATTTCCTTAATTGGTACAGCTATCGATCCCAATTTGGGTAGTTTAGATTGTTGATTTAGATGGGTCAGATAGGCGAATTAATAAAATATTAAAAATAGAAATTTAAATAAAATGAAAGAAGTCTATAAGAGCTTTGAACAATAGAATACACCCAGACAATTAAAAAGGAATTATTATTATTATTTTTTTAAAAAAAAAGATTTTTTTTTGGGAGGGGGGATGGGATATAATACTTGGCCTAAATGAGACCAGTTTTGATTCCCGATCCGAGCCCCATTTTTTTTAGCACTACTTTTCTCTCTTGTTGTTAGTATTTCTTCAAAATATTTTTCGTGAAATAGTCGTCCTTTTCCTTGTTAATATAGCAACATAAATTTACATCTGGACCAAATTAAGTTTTGGAATTATAGAATAGCAACATTTGTGCCCTAGGTCAAAATTTCCAATTTTGAGCTATCTACACTTTTTTTTTTGTTTTTTTTTTTTTGAGTTATTGAAAGTCCAACTTTGGAGCCACACAAATACTATTGTGTTTTGGGCTGTTTAAATATCGGATTTGAAGCTGAGATTAAAATGACAGTAATAAAAATAAAACTCGAAAACTTTGGGCTGCAACATAAAATGGCCCAAACTATAGATACTTTTTAATTCCAGAGGTTATTTTGGGGCCGTATGTAAATTTCTTTTGACCCTTAGACCAAATTAATGTACTCAAATACCTCTCCGCGTATGAATATAAACTAGTCTTTGAAAACGTGGATCACTAGAGTGGATAGTTCACTTTTCATATCTATATTGAATTGTTGGATCTGCTATCCACCTATCTGGATGGGTCTGAATTGGTGGTCCAAAAAATTTTAAAAGTAAATAAAATAAAAATAAAAGTTTATGGGATAGGAATTTCATCATCATTATAGCTTTTTTCCAATTAATTGGGGTCGGCTACATGAATCTAGGTCTATCATTCTTCTCTATTAAAAGTCATACCCTCAATTGAAGCTATAAGTCGCTATATATTTTCGAACTACTTTCAACTACGTCATTATGGTTCTACTCCTTGCTATTTTCAATATTTCAACTTGAACTAACTCGCACCTTCTAACAAGTGATGTACTTGGTCAGTGCCACACATAGTCAATCCACTTTAGTCTACTATCTCTCATCTTATTCCCTATTGGTGTCACACTTAAACTAGAAGTTTGTGGGGATGGGGATTTAAGGGACCCAAAAAAACATCAGATAAGCTTCAACAAAAATATAAAATATATAAAAGTGAGAATTTTAAGGGACCAAACTGGGCCTCTTGCCATTGAAAAACCGGTTTAGTCGATACCCATCCGAGTTTTCAAAAACTTATGCAAACCAAAGAATCCCTACCTACATCGTATTTTTAGGACTAAAAGCTTTGACGAGAAGTTTGAAAAGAGGGAAAAAGCCTTTCATTTTATTATTTTTGGGTTACCATTCAAACTCGTGTGAATGTTATGAGTTACGACGAGTACGATTGTATATCAGTTAACAAAGAGGGAAAAAGTTAAGACTCCCATATAACGATGACAGTTGAGCTGCATGTTTAATATGAACATAAACCGATGAAAGAAGCATCAATGTCATTTAATTTGGTTTCACTCTTACTGCATTTACTTTGTGAATATGAGCAATCCACTGTCATGGTTTGAAATCTATCAATCTATTGGGTGCACCATCTCGAGCCTATTGTTAATTTTTTGATTTAGAGGAAAATGTTAGGAAAAAAAGAAAAAGAAATTCACATCAAAATATATTTAATGAAGTCCAAATTATGCTGTAGTTTTTGCCTTAGCGGTGATCAATGTTTTAAAGCCTGGATCTGGAAGTTGGATTGCTCGCTCATTAGATCAATCTGAATTGCAATTTGGGCCAGATCGGACCGATTCTCTGGTGTGAGAATCAATTTAAAAAAAAAACTAATTTTAAATTAAAAAATTGAATGGGTAGGAACCAAATGATGTAGCACGTCTAGATTGCTCAGTTCCCTGACAAATTCTCTTGGTTCTCTAACAAAACTTGGTAAACTTATCAAACAAGTCGGTCATCACTGATTTTCGTACCCAAAATGTTGATTCCCAATCTAGATCGATGATTTTAAAAATATAGGTAGTGATTCACCCAATTACATAGAAGCGAGATGACAAAAGATTGATCAGGATCCGATTTGGGAATTGTTGATCTAGACTGGATTTGGTGGATAGACAATCTGGTTTCCCACAAACCCCAATCTCATTATTTATTTATTAAATTCTTTTAATAAGTTTCACCGATTTGGTTGACCACTCGAAATTGGTGAGTTACCGATTTGGGGCATAAGTTTTAAAACCTCGGTTCCCATTGCAAAATCATGTAAGCTTTGTTGGGGAAAAACAAAATCAAGAATTATGGAAACAAAATTATGAGATTAGGAAAAATAGTAGAATAGTTTATATAAGCATATAACTTTATTTG
Source organism: Amborella trichopoda (assembly GCF_000471905.2). The sequence goes on along the minus strand of NW_006500144.1, from coordinate 1,303,668 downwards.
TAGATGTAAAAGCAGCAGTAATTTATTTGGATGGAAACTATCTTGACAGATGTACTGCTTCACTACTTTTAAAAAAAGATCTATCAAATGTATATCATCTAAATAAAAAAACAGGAAACTTGTTTGATAGTGATGCAGCTCTATCAAAATAAGTAAATCCTCACTTAAGTCATGGAAAATTGCAAGTCAAGCATTGCATTGAGAAACCTTTACATGGTTCAATCGTGACTTGGACATTATGGTTGTAAAAAAAAATTAGGATTTTAATTTTTAAAAATAGTATATATTGTATATGTAGATTGACTATTTTTTGTCGATATTAAAAATTGATTTTAGAGTCATCCTAGATATTTTTGTTTTCAAAAATACTTTTCCGACAACGATTTGAGGTGAAGCTTTACTTTGTTTTTATAAAGCTTGGCCTTATAGAAACCTCATCCATAAAAAAAAAAAAATAGTCTATTTACCTTTAGTACGAGTTGGTCACATTAGTCTTGACTATGAAATTGTGTGGCTGCAAATATTCCATTGACCATGCTCAAACTTTAAAATAAACTTTTTCAAACTTTATGATACTTTCAAGCTATTAAATTTCGCTATTGTCATTCTATACAATCCGATTTAAAAAAGGGGTACGGTTTGTATAGAGCCTAGGCTCTAAACAATCAAATTAGAGCCTACCTTCAAATAGTATTGAGAAATGTAGTTTCAATATTGAAAATCTTTGTGATAGCCTTAAAATATATCTGCGTATTTATCCATAAATTTTAAAGTTTCAAAAACAGTGTAGCTCGACATATCTATAAAAACTTGAAAATCTTGAAAATTAACGGTCCAAAAATGTATTACAAAATACTCTATTTTCAAAACTTGCAATCCATTTTTTTTCCATGTCGATGCATCTTGATATCGAGATGATCAATTTGAGATATTTAAGCATCAAAACAACCTCTTCTCGTGAAATTTTTTATTTAGGTTTAAATTTGATTGTTTAGAGCCTCGGCTCTATATAAACTTTTCCGTTAAAAACAAAGATGGTGAGGAATGGTCTGAGAGTGAGCTTATAACCTCATGTAAAACCAACCTTCCAAAGAAATAAAAATAAAAAAAGGAAACAAAACAAAGGATCCTTTAAGGAAATATGGAAAAATGAGGGGTAGTTCTTAAATGCACAAAAGACTTGCCACTGACCCGCTACACGTGCCCCACCCAACTTCTCTACGCAATTAAGAGTCTTCCCCCTAAGTCACAGGGACGGGACATGACATGGGAGTGTGAAGGGGAAAATTCTTTTCCTTGCTCCTCACTCTTGGTTGAGACTTGACACAGAGGGGGAAGGAGGAGGCGGAAGACAATTTTTCCTTCTTTTTTCCATATATTTTCGGAGAGAACGAAATATAGAATTTGTTTCTCTCCGCTTTTCGTTTCAGAGAGTGATTTGCTTCTTTTTCCGGTTAGTTTGAGCTTCTTTTTCCGGTGGGTAGTTTGAGAGAGAAACAGAGACGACTTGCCTCTCGCCCCAGTTCGTTTTAGAGAGAGAATGGCCCATCGATGGGATTCCGGCAAGGACAGCGGTCGAGACGACATCGATTTCAGCAGCAGTGTTGAAGTAGGAGAGTCAGGGGGTTCGTGTTCTCCTCCTCTGTGGAGCTCAGCCTCTGCATCTGCTAGAGCCCAAGCCATCGCCACGAGCCGAAAAGAGCTGATGCAGTTGGTCTCTAGAATGCCTGAATCTGGATACGAGCTCTCTCTCCAAGACCTCGTCGAGCCGACTCCATCACCCCACCTAGCCTCACCTCGCGACCCAATACTCAGTCCATATAGTTCAAAGAAAAGCCCCACAACCAAGGAGAACAGCGAGAAGAATTCGAACAAGAGGAAGAAGAACAAGAAGGGCAGGTTGGTGGAAGAGGGTATGATGGTTAAGTTGTTCATCTTTCCTGGCTTTTTTTCATCGAAGCAGAGCGGAAAGTACTTAAATTCTTCGCTCTCTTCAAATTCTTTTTCTTCGAAAGTTTCTCCGAAACCTTTGTTTGGGGTGGGGGTCAGCGAAGGTTATTACCCAAAGAAGACGTTTTATGCTGATGAAATCAATAGAACCAGTCCTAACAAGAGCCAGAGGAGGTATGCATCCATGTATATTATTATTGGTGTTATTTATTTGATCGAATTAAAAGGAAAATTGCTGCACTGTTTATAAAATATCAGATTTTAAATATGTGTGATGATGGTGGAGAGGGTAGAGGCCTTTTGTTGAGATCTTTTTTCTTTAATTGGTGGTCAAAATTTTAGTTTGGGATTTTCTTCTGATTAATTGAAAACCAAACCTAATATATGTATCTGAGAATCAGCTTACAAAAGCTCTAGGGTTATGAATTTTAAGAGCATGTGCATATAATGGTTTGTTTATTATGTTTGTGTAGAGGGTTTTGTTTTTATTTTTTGTTAAATAGTTTAAATTTTAAACTTTATGCCTCTGGCTTACATTATTGGGATGTGAATTTTATTTGGAAAATAAAATTTAGAACTGTGAATTCTAAGAGAGTAGATATGAATGATGGATGCAGGGATCTTTTGGGGGGGCTGTTGCCTAGCTGCTGGTCAATGTTGTCCAAGAGTAAAGGCAGTAGAAGAGAAGGAAGAGGATGCTTTCCACACTTGAAGAATCTTTTCTGATGTGATGATCATGATGCTCATCCATTTTCTTGCAACAAGAAACTGCTAGCCTAGTGTGAAAGCCGCGCTAACGAGCATCCGTTTTCTTTAATGTGATATGTAAAATATATTGTAACATTTGCAACTCAAGAAAAAAATGAATATTTCTTCTTTGTTGAATACTGTTGCTGAGAATCAACACTCTGAATATCATATTTTCACATTTTGTGAAGATTAAGTAACATTGTGAGTTTTGGACTTCTCGGCTTAAGTACTAAACAGGTATGACCTACCAATACATCTGAGATTTGGGCAATGGTGGGCATGTCCAGGATTTCAGTCCATAATCTCTGGTTGATCTTAAAATTCTTCTCCATGTTGTAAGTAAATTTCAGCATTCTCAGATCTAAATTGGTGGAATTTTATGGGGAATAAAAAATACTAGCCATGACTGTGTACAGACAAGCCGGTTTTCCATTTACAAACCAGGTGAAATTTTTGATCGCATGGAGAGGATTTACTCTAGAGCCAAATTCGGAGCATTCCAACTCCATCTCTTGGAAATCCCCCATTCGTATTTAATTATCAAATCTCATCTTTGATGCTTGAATGCTTTGCCGTAGGATATATCTGTTGGCTCAAAGTACGTCACATGGTTTAAAATTTTTGATTTTAACCTTGTACTTAACAAATGACACTGTCAGCCACCTATTTTCACATCTAAACTATCAATAAGGATCTTTACTGAAAGCTAGTGCTTGGGCTGCTGTAAAGCATAGATGTTAAACTCCTGGATTATGCTTATGTTTCTGTCTTGAGCCATATTGAGTAGGTTGATGTTTTTTTTCTCTTTAATACACTTTTATTCTGTACCATAATTTGTTAGGCATGCCATTAAGATCATAATAGTATTGGGTGAATTTGGGAGTTCCATTTTTAGAGAGTTTTAGGGATTATTAGGGGAAAGGTTGGAGGTAGAGTTGGTCATGAGGAGAATTACATCATGCCTATTTCAAAAGTGGTTTGGAATTTGTTTCTCTCTCTTGCCTATCTTTTACTCATTATAGTAAAAACGCCATCCCCTCAAAGTAGCCATTGCCTGTGAAATAATGCCAGTGGACAAATTTGTTTCTCTACTCCGAAGTGTGAAATTGACGCTCCAAAAATTGAAGATAAGTGAACATCTATGTTACAAGATGCATTATTTTTAGAGTTTAGAAATCAAATATTTTTTTTCAGATTTATAACTGTCAAGATTGAAATTATTGATTTAAAAGTTTTCACATATGATTATGGTAAAATTTGAGGTGTGGCTCTACTTTTTCTCCTAACTAGGCCTTGTTTGGACCTTTTTATTCTATTTTTGGGGTCCATAATTACTTCGTATAAGAACCCTTGGGATGGGTTAAGCCACTTATGCTTTGTCTCACCTTAATTTGATCCTAGCACATTAGGAATGACAAATTGTTGGATTGGTTGGGTGAGATGGGGGCAAAAAATGATACAATTTCGAAAATAAAGAACTCGAAGTTTTCTTGTTTTCGGGCATGCAGGAGCATTAACTTAAGACGATAGTTGTTCCGTTTTAATATAGTATTTGATGTGCATAAGAAGGACAATTCGTCTTCGGTATACAGGAAAACAGAGAACTATTTTTAATGTTCTTAAGCTCTATATACTCGAGCTTGAAACCCACACAATAGATACCATAGCCTTCTTGCATTAAAGAGAGAAAGAGACAAAATCAAGTGGTGAGAGAGATAGTTAATCCACTGGTTTGCCTGCGGGAATTGCAGAGAATGGTCTCTTGAGAGGTTAATTATTGTTCCAAGTATCTAAAATCGTATGGGTAGAATGGCTCTTGTTATAGAGCGCCTGGAGCTTACCCATTTAGTGGTGTAGTTGTTACATGCATCACCCAACAACTACAAGTTACATGCACCCCAACATCTACAAGTTACATGAGTTACATGCACCCCAACAGCTACAAGTTACATGAGTTAGCCCACTGGTTTGGTTGTTCGAATTGCAGAGAATGGTTTCTTAAAAGAGGTTAGAAAATTGTTCTAAATATCTAAAATCCTATGGATAGGAGGGCCATTGCTATAGAGCCTCAAGAGGTTGCCCATTTAGTGTTGTGGTGGTTACATGCATCACCCAACAAGTACAAATTACATGCACTTGATGGTTGCTGTTACAAACCACCATCCTATCAATGGCTAGATGACTGTTGGATATCCCACGCATATCAACGGCTAGATGACCATTGGATCCCCCTATGAATCGGGCCCACAAAAAGATACTCATTTAGTGTTGTAGTGGTTACATGCATCACCCAATAGCTACAAGTCCTACAAGAAGATAACTAGCCACGAGCCCTTGCCCCCGTTGCCCTCTCGCGTTTCACATTTCGCGTGCTTTGTACATGTATTTTCTCTCTCTTCTGTACTTAGAGTATATTGCATGGGAATGTGTGCACTTAAATATGACTCAACATACTCTCTCATCTCTCATCTTTAATGTGGGACTCAAACCCACTTCTTTCTCTCTCTACAAAACAATTTAGGAAAGAACAATAAAACCAAATGCAACCTAATTTGGGAAAGAATAAACTATAGGGTTGTTTTGAAATATATATAAGTATTTTCAAAACCAAAAAATACTAACACAAATGTGGTCCTAAAGTAAGCTTATACCTCTAATTTTTATCTTATCCATCCTCCTCCCTTTTATTTTTCTTTCTCATTCCCTTCTTTTAGGTCTCCTCCTTTTTCTTCCCCATTCCCCATTCCAAGTAGGAAAAAAAGAGCTGAAAAAAAGAGCACAATAATAGGTTAGAGAGTAGAAACAAGAGGTAAGGTGGCCCATTTGAGGATCAAGGACATAAAGCAAGGTCTAATTCAAGTCGAGGAAAAAGCTGAGGAGCAATCTTGCACCATGGCAAATCAGACCGACTCTTATCAGAGATGTGTTCCTTGAATACTGTTTTAAATCCCAAACCCCATCATATGAATACCACCTTAAATCATGTTCAATTGGAGGATCATGTCCAGTATACAACAGACAGATCCGCTATCGTTTCCCTAACCAATCATATCCCCATGTTTCTTCTGCTCAGCCAAGTTAAATTTTCCTCATTTTGTTGGGGATGATTCAACTATTTGGATAATCAAATCCAAGAGGATCACAAGGTTTGCCTTGTGTCGTTTTACTGGAGGCTGTGAAATGTTATCAGTGGTCTGAGAAGGTCAATGGCAGCGAAGAGGATAGGAGCTTTGCTATATGAAAATTATAGGGTAATCATGATCTTTGATGTAAGGACTTACAGTTTTATTTCCTTGGTGGTGAACTCCTGGAATTATAAAAAATTGAAAAAGAAATGGGTATGGGGTATTCTGCTTCAGTGACCATGAGTAAGCTTCTACGGCTCTACAGAAGTCGTATATGTGAACCAATCATGAAAAAAAAGCCAAAATTCATGAGTCAACAATGACTATGGCATAACTGCAGCAGGTGGGCACAGGCTGCTGCCTTTAACCAGCAGGGACCACCCACCTGTTATGGATAACCTTGGTGGATGCACGGCCGATATGCGTCGAACCTAGGCAAGTGCACATAGAGGCATGGCTATTGCCCCAGGATAATAAAACTGATATCTTTTCAACAGTGAAACAGTAAGCAATCTGTGAAAATTGCAGCCTTGACCCCTACTGTCAACAGTATGGGACTAGAAGCCTGGCAGAAGACGCACCAAATGTGCAAGGCAACGCCTCACCACGATAACCATGGCAGATGATAGCTAGAAGTCAAAAGGCTCGTTGTTCATCCTTTTTCCAAGACCAAAGTGTTCGAGAGTATGAGGGTTCCAAGTGGCAGACAAAGAGACAAGGCAGTCGAAGGCAAGGAGGCCCTTAAACTCCCTAATTTTGGTCTAGACCCATGGCCTATAAGCCTTAACTATGCAAATGGTTGCAATTTTGCCTCATCTCTGCTAGGACATGAAAGTTGGACTCATGTGATCTAGCTCGGTGTATGTATTTTTTTTTTTCTTTTTTTCTTTTTTTTTCGGGTTAAATTACTTATAAATAGTTCATTACAATAAATTGACTTGAAAGAAATAAAGAAAATAAAACTTGGATCTAAAACTTGATGCTACTAAAACCACTATTTCATTAATCAATCAGAAACATAATACTAAGCTTGACAATAACAAAAGACAAAAGCAATAAGTATAACAACAAACAAGAAATAGAATGACAGAAATTACCTCAACCGCGTTTAGTATACCTTACACCGAGTCACCACTTCTAATGGTGCGATATCAATAATCAACCTCAATCTTCAAGATAGAAAAACATATGGGTCAAACATAAATAGAACAGGAACTCTTATCACAAGGCTTAGATTTCAAACTAAGTTGTTAACCCCTTAAGCACCTAAATGAGAGTGATGTGCTTCTCAACACTAAACCCTTAACCCATAGGCCATGAGAGAGAGAGATGGGAGAGAGAGAGAAGATAAGCACCAAGGCTAGGCTAGGTGGGGTGTGCCTCTTCGGAGAGAGACACTACTTGGGGTGTGCCCCCTATGAGATGAGAAAGAGATACTTCTATGTGGGGCGTGCCCCTCTAAGATAAATATGAGATAGAGAAGAGAGATAATGTGGGTAGAGGGCACCTCTTTTTCTAGTGTTTCAATGAGGCTAGGGCTTTTTAGGGTTTTCATATGATTTGCCATATTAGGAAGATTGAATTTGCACCATTGATCTTGGGTGATTTGTAGGGGGAGAGATGTGACTTACTCGTTCCATAGATTAGCTATCAAGATCCTATGGAAAGTGCTATAACTCTTATCTCCTATTTCCTAAAGCAATTTCCCATCAATAATTTAATTATGAAAATAATCAATTATAATATTGTACATTTCAATTTCATGCACAAGGCTCTTGTTTCTTTCCATGTTTGATTTCAAAATCTCCATAGAATCAAACATTTCTTAAGCCTCAAGCCAACTTGCTTAAGCACACAAATTAGAAACTAGAAGGGGTTGCGGCGTGCCACTAGGTGAGCTCTCATGGGCCCCACAAACTTGCATTGGTGGCTTATGTATACTAATGGGACTCCCATGTAATAATAAAATATTAAAAATAAAAGTTTGATTTTTAGAAATAAGAAATAATTATTAATTCTATTTGAATATTTAAAACAATTAAAATTCAATATCTCTGGTATTATAAATTCAAAGCATACAAATAAAATACCCAGAGATTCAGAAAAATTCAAACAATAATTCTAAAAATCAAATAACATTAAAACAATTATAATTAAATATTTTTTATGGGAATTGGATCCAAATAATCTAGGAATAATAAAACACTGGAACACTCTACATTATATTATGGACCACGATCCATACTTGCTTTTACAAACTGACCAAGCGGTTCTGATAACCAGCAGTCCATTGCAGGGTTCATAATTAGGCCACCAAAGTCAGCCAATAGACAAGAGACATAATCTCAGTCTGTGGATTTCAGGTTCTCCTTTAGAGATGAGCCAAGGTCACCTAGACCTGATGCAAGTATAGTTCTATGGTGCAAAGGGATAATCTCTCGCATATGCATATACTTTACCCTGAAATGTAGTTCGCTTTCTCAATACGGCTATCATATATGTATGTCGTGTGATTGTACAAAGATAAAGCTTTGGCCTCTGTCTCTAAGGGCCATCATCACACACAAGGATCACACAGTCCATCAATTCACTCATCCGGACAAATTCTGACATCATCTAAGGATGACTCATTATAACTCTTATCGATTTAATCTCTATACTCAGGTAACATTGATTTTTCCCAACCAACTAGTCTAGCGCCTTAAGCTCACTTCGATATCAGCAAACATCATTTGTTAAGTATGGTCCACACATGACCACACTCCCACTAAGTTTATGTTTCACATAAAATGCTTATACAAGATCTCATAAGGCCTTCAATGGCCACATAAACCCAACAAGATGGAATAGTGCAAGGCGAGGGGCACGACGCTACAACCTCCAACCCCAGGTTGAGAACCCTAAGACGTAGTAGCTCAAAATCTCTCTGTATTCTTTGGGACATCTTCAAGGCACCTAAGCTAATAACAATAGATGTGCACCTTTGGATCATGGAGCCTGAATTTGTACTAAAGGTGGCAAGGGCCATCCCAACTGCATTTCACGAAGCAAGAGGTGAGGTGACGCCCCAAAAGTAGTATGGAGTATGGACTCATAAATTGTATTGGATTGCAAACGTAGTTATGGAGAGCCCTTCGCGCTGGCTTTATATGGCCCGGCGAGGCTGGCTCTTAACCACCGAAGAAACTGATTGTTTAATGTCGACATGCTATGGACTCCGAGTATCAGGTTGGAGTTTGGTATCGTGGTGAGAACACCATTATGAGGATTGAGCCTTCATTTTCTTGCGACATTGAGGATAGAGCAAGGAAATGTTGTTGCAGTGAACATTGGAAACAACAATATTTCGGGCACCAATGCCCACAGCTCACAATAATGATCGAGGACTGAGAGAGAGCTGAGCACTGACATGATGCGGCTACCATTTCAAAGAATATAAACCATCCCACTGTGTGTGCACGTGCGTCAGAAAGAGGGAGACTATTTTGTAGAGAGAAATGGATCATAATCATTATCATTGTTTTTCTCACTTAATTGAAGTTGGCTATATGAATCTTGATTCTTTATTATGCCAAAAATCAATCTTCAACTCAATTTGAATATTCAAAAGATGATCGGAACAATGTGCCCTAATGGAGTTGCAAGATATCTTGATCACACAAAAAGTGTTAATTCGTTCTTTCCAAATAAAAGAAATAGCAACAATATGTACAAAGAAAAAATACACCCTAGCAATGGGCTTTTAGTAGAAGTGTTTGGTGAGCGTGTACTCGGTAGATGTGGGGCCTTCAAAATTTATTTCTAAGATGGATTTCATTACTTTTAGTTTTTGAAAAATAAAAACTATATTTTTAATAGTTTTTTCTGCCGTCCATGTTGAGGCACATTATATCGAATCTGCTGACGTAGGAAACCGTGATCTTACTTATACTTGGTGCATGTAGTTTCAGGCACTTGGATCCATCAAAGTTGCTTTCGTTCTCAACTACGCACCATCAAATATTTAGTTCCCACGTCCATATCAAACTAAACTACGAAGGGCTATCTTCTGGAATCATTTACTGCTCATATTATAAACATCAAAATGACTAATCTACCCCCAGACAGTCTTTTTCTTTCGCGGTGGTTATGGCAGCACGTCTATCACTTTACCATGCCCAATCTCCTTCACTCGGTATCTCGCTCAGATTTGAATCGATTGCAACCACATAATTGCATAACTATAGAGGCCGAGGTGTTTCTCCTAAAAAAAAAAAAAGAGAAAAAAAAAAACTATAGAGGTAGACAGGCTTGATTGATTAGTGCTTGACGAGTTACAATACTATGCCCTCGGCATATTCCTATCAAGGTTGGGGGCCTCTCTCCCCATTGACTCACCAACAAAAAAAAAAAAATATCAATGTAAGGGTGCATTTCAATTAGATTTATAACTCGTGTAAGAGGTTTTAGGTTCAAATCCACTTCTTGAATTATTTTTTCCTATTTTTTTTTTTAAATAATAATTTAACTCATGTTTTTTTCTTTAACAAATAGAAAAGAAAAAAAAAAAAAATTAACTCATGTTTTTTTAAAAAAAAAATAGAAAAAAAACCAATAAAGTTAAACAAAAAGGTGACAATGATTAAAGAAGGATTCTAATCCTCAGCGTTAAATATGCACACATACTAGTGCGTACTGAAATGTTCATTTTAAAATTTAGCATATTACTATATATGACCTATTAAAAACTCTTGAACAATATACTCGAGAACAACTCACCCGGCTCATAAGACAAGCCAAGTTAATTGGTCGAGTCCAAATTGTCCAAGCCAAGTCTCGAAAGACTAATTCCGAGTAGAAGCAAGTGATACTAGACAAGGTAGGGTCCAACCCCGGCATGTCAATCACAGCCACATGAAAGCTTCTCAATATTCCCACAAAAAAATATGGTTGTTCTTTTCTACTTCCTTGACAAATAGGAGTACCAGATCTTGGTCATCTTACCGTCTCCGCTAGGTTGACATCCATCGTTTCCTTGATTATGACCTTTGATTTTTTATCCAACCTTAGTTTGAACTGTTCGAGCAAGATCCTGAATTCCTTCGAGTCAAAAATATCTCTAGGTCGTTGGTGTAGTGGAATCTCAACTGGGATGTGGTACTCAAAGGAGATAACAGGGTGGAGAGAGAGAGGTGCCTATGGGTGGGACAACTGAGTAAAAAGGGGTCATTATCGCAAATATATGTATTATGTGCAAAATGGACGAGGAGACAAACACTCAGCTCTTCATACATAAATTGTGCCTTCGCTTCAGCGCTGAGGAATTGGATCTTTTCATCTGCCATCTCCCATGGGTGATCCCACAGACTGTAGGCCATCTAATGAGACAGTGGTTCTTGCCTCCATTTGCCAAGAAGGGCATCTGGAGATCAGTGGTGGCCATCACTCTATGGAACATTTGGCTAGGGAGAAACAATAGGACATTTCAGAAGAAAGTTGGAGAGCTATCTCTAATGCAAATTAAAATCTTGAACCATCTCTTTCATTGGATGCAATCCACAGCTGAATTTGCTTCCATACCTGAGCTGACCTTGATACTAGGCTTCATTTATTGGCCAATCTCAAGAGCAGGACAGTCAGTAACCAATATGCATGGAAGCTGCCACTAGAGGGCTGGGCAAAACTCAATTTTGATAGAAGTGTTAGAGAGATGACATCCGCTGCTAGATTGGGGGTTTGTTTCATGATCACAATGGTAATACCATTTGGACCTATCATGGAAGATTTCCGATGTGCAACTCCAATGGAGCTGAATTGTGATCACTACTCGAAAGGGTTCTTGGGACTGCAACGAGAGCAACAGAGTGTCATAATAGAGGTCCCCCCCCCCTTCAACCCTAAAACTAAGTGGAGGTGGCAAGCTTTAATGGACGAAATCCAAAGGGAGTTAGAAGGTGTACAAGTTCTCTTCCCACATGTTCTCAGGGAAAGCAATGTAAATGCAAATGAACTGGCTAAAACGGCCACCCTTTCGTTTAGTAGGGGCTGAGTTTTTTCTTCTTTTTTTTTTTTGAACAATCAGTATTCTCACTTCTTTTTTTTTGAAAGATTTAAGTTCGTGGGGACTTAGGCTCCACCCATAGATAAGAAAAAAAGATTCCATCATAGGATTCGTTGATACTAATGCCAAGGCCGCAGGCCAGTCTGATTCTCACTTTCCCTTTGCTCTTTCTAGCTCAATTGTACGGTGCTGAAACTTTTCATCTGCCTATTGTTATTGGGGATCTTCCTCTCGGGGTATCTCAAGGCCAAAGATAACCTTAGAGCCAGGTAGCCCAGTTTATTTTATGTCGATAGGCAGAAGTGATTTTTGTTTTGCTATATATGGTCTCATTGTACATCTCAGATTTTACATAGTGTGAAGTTAGTGACCCTTCAAGAGAGTGATACTCTCGATGCTCTTGTGAGAGTGGGAGAAAAGGGGCAGGCACTACGTAGGAGCATAGGCCCAATATTACAAAGGAAAGAAGGGTGCAGCAGTACAAAATTAATCTTCAATTGTTTCATGTGCTCGTCTTATGAAGTAGCGCGCTGAAGAGTAAGTAGACTGAAAACTTATAAGATAAAGCATAGAATGAAGAGGGTTGGAACTTGGGACGGAGAGAGGAAGAGTGGACAGATTCGTATAAGCAGTCCTCCCTGTCTATCAAATACGTCTAACAAACCCTACCTAATTTAAGCCCGCCGCTAAAAAATTAGGGCCTGGGCCACAAAATATTCCCTGAGGACAGAGCAAACATGAGGGTTGGCCCAGCCCAAGCCCCTCTCATTGCCAGTCCTAACTCAAATCATAGATGGAACAATTTGTATTCTAAATGTGTAGAACAAAGAATGGTATTGAGCTTTGGTGGTAATATTGTCGAGCTTCATGGTGAGGTCTCCGACTCTATTCTCACCAAAAGGTATGGTCCTAAATCCCCACTGACTTTTGGGAATAGAGTTAAGGTCGTGGTGGCAACACCACTTGAACCTTAGTTACCTACCGATCTTAATTTTGCATTCCTGCTGACGCATTAAAAAACCGCGAATTATTTCTAAAAACGGGTATGGGCCTGTATTCCCCATTGATCTACCCAAAAAATGTGTAGAATGTTATAATAATCAATTAGAAAATAGAATTGTGGAGAAGGCAAGTTTCATAAGAAGAAAACCAAAAAAGGAAAACACTTGAAAAAATAAAGACTATTATTAAGGGTTTCTTATGAAAAAAACCCTTACTAGATTCTTTTTTTAAGACATTGAACTTATTGAAAACTTATTTTTTATTTTGGTTCGTCTTTTTTTTGTAGAGGCAAAATATATTTTGCCCCCCTTTTAAAACCGAATTCCTAGTCTCATTCTCTCATCTTGTACAATTTTTTCCCATGCTTTCTTCTCACCCCTTAATCTATCTCACAATAAACATAATTTTTTAGGCTCCTCTCTCACATTCTCTCTAACTCATTATTTTATGTTCTTCCATTCTCCCAACATGTGCTTTTCTAGTATCACATTCTCTCTAGAAACCCAATGTAATTCTTATCTCATCTTATAATCTCTCTCTATAAATATAATCTCATTTTTGCCTCCAATCACATTCTCCCTCTAGAAACCCAACCCCATTTTTTCCCCCTCATATTCTCTCTCTAAAAACCCAATCTCACTTTTACCTCCACCCACACTCTCTCTCAAACCCAACCACATCTAAAAGTACTCTTTACTCTTCGACATCTGTTGTGGTGCATGATGTACCATAAGCCAATGGTGTATGGTACAACTTCGCCTCAAAAGTATTAACGTCCATGAGAAACAGTAAATAAACTCTAAAGGGTATAGTTTGTATAGAGCCAAGGCTCTAAACAATCAAAGTAAAGCACACCTTCAAGTAGTATCGAGAAATGTGGTTTTAATACTGGAAATCTTTGTAATAGCCTTAAAATATATTTCCATCTTTAATTATAAAATTGAAAACTTCAAAAATAGTATCGGTCAAGCAGATCTATGAAAACTTGAAAATCTTGAAAATTGACAGTCCAAAATTGTATTACAAGATGCACTATTTCCAAAACTTGAAATCCAATTTTTTCCTCATGTCCATGCATTCGATGTCGAGATGATCAATTTGAAGATATTTCGACATCAAAACAACCTCTTCTAATGAAATGTTTTCCAACTCAAAAACGCCCACTTTCCAACTCAAAAAAGGCTTAGATTGTAGAGCATCAACTCTATATAAACTTTTTCCAACTCAAAAAAGGCCCACTTTCCAACAAATTTTGCAAATATAATGTATTTATGGCGACAAAGAATAGCAGGGAACACCGTAAAAAGGTTTGGTTGTCATCTCTTCATAAAGCTACAATACTTTTCTTAAATACTACTCCCTTCTCAGTGAATAAAGTGAGGCAAAATTCTAATAGTTTGATAATAGGTTGATAAGTAGTTTGTTTTGATTGCACTACGTTCGATGTCCAAAAAAAAATTTCTCAAACTTTGTGACACTCTCAACTGCTTGTTCACATCTAACAGTTGGGAGTGATTGTGACTTTGTATCATCATATAATACACTACCAAGAAATAATGGGTTATGTAACCAGGTCCCTAATTACAGAGAGACAAGATCTTCATGCAAAATATGTCCATACATTAATGAAAGCACCATAATGACATGCAACAAACTATTCAAAATAATTAAATAGGAAAGAATATACAACAGTAATGTAGCCAAAAAAGAAAAAATACAGCATTGGTTTTCAATTGTCAACTTTATTCATATTTTTCCAACAAATAGATTACAATAGTAGTAACAGTGCCCCAAGAGAAGCCAATGTAAGCGTCTCAAAGTCCACAAATCAGTTGCAGCCACAATACCATCTCGAAATACCATCATTCATGATTACGTTATTTTCATTTGAAGCTTACCATTATTTGCAAGTACATCTGCATTGGATTTGCTTCCAACATGATGGAAGAGAAGAATTTGAGAAAAGCCAATATCCACTATCTCATCAAAGAGCGTTGCAGTATTCAGAATGTCACATGCATTTCTATGCACAATTTTGTTGCAAAGTGAACATTCCTGTGAATGAAATTATAATGCTATAGGAAACGATATTGCTGATATCAAAAGCACCAACTATGAATCAAGTGTATATTGCTGATATCAAAAGCATCAACTATGAATCAAGTGTATGCCCCTCATCGAAAGCTCAAACACCACAAAGCAAGACGCATCCAAAGTGGCAGAGGTCATGAAAAGCATTTTGGAGTAGATTAGTTGTCCATCCTAATACCACTCTTTTGCTAGCACATTTAACCTCAAAAATGTTGGCTGCCATACAGTAGTTAATGTTGCGACTGCTTTAAGGCTTTTGCTTGAACTTTACAAACTACATATTATTCTGTATAGTACTCCTTCATAGAAGTAAAATAAGTATGATACCTTAGTATGCACCATGCTTAGCACTCATTAGCTTATGCACCATAACAGGGTGGTTCTCACACATCTGTAAAAAGAGAGTGGTAACCCTATTTGGCTATGGGGGAACACGCATGCAATCTGCAGGATTCATATTTTCTGACCCCCAGGGGAAGGGACTGGGTCCACTGATGGGTGGAGAAGTCTCTGATATCCGGTTTTTTATATTTTTAGCCTTTTCCTCTTGTTCTCATCTGTGCTGGCCTCACTCGTTGATCTAAGCTGTACTAGTCTATCTTTGATTGAAATAAAAGAGGTAAAATAAGAAATGCTACATATGTGGTTTGACATTGACAGAGAATTATTTGATGTTCGAGAAAGAATAGCAAGGGGAAAGGGTTGGCTGCTGTCACTCTGTATACAATTACTAAGGGGTTTATCTTAAATTAGGAACTTCCCTGTATTATTCCTAGACCTGTACTAAACAAAACATAATTTTTTCTCCATAAATGTAAAGCTGGGGTCTCACTAAAAACCTAGGCATATCACGACAAAATATTTGAAAAAGAAGTGGTACACATCGGTAATGATTGGCATCATTACTCAGAAACAAATACGCAATGGGCTAATGACCCTTTCACTAGGCTAATCCAGATATATCGATGGTGCCATGCAACACAACGGCCACATGGCCAGATGTCATGAAGCAGATCACATGCATCTAATGCCTCTTCTTTTTTTTGGTGTACAAGCATAAAGTGACATTTCCAAGACACATGCCCACACTGACAAAATCTGTAGAATGCAACATAAATTTAAAACCCTAGATCAGATCTAAAGCATCACATGCTGAAAAAAAAATCTTCCCTTCCAGGGACTTTTCAACAAAATGACATGAAAGCCCTTCAGTTTCAGTGTTGCTAATTGCCACCTAGAATTCAGAAATCATTCTTTTCCTGACCATAAAATGGATGAGGAAGCATCCGCCCATACATGTGGTTGTGCCACAGTGAATCGAAATTCAACATCAATACATTTACAAAAAATCAAGGTGTAGAGAATGTCCAATGTTAGCCCATTAATGTTCCATGATTCTATGTGAGATTGAGCAGCACAAAACTTACAGTGACATTAGACAATCCTGAGGGTTAATCATTTCATGTCCTGAGAAGAATGTATTTTTGTAACTGAGAGACCTCATGTCTTTTGAACAAGGTCTTTTTAATAGGCAGTCATGCTTTCATCAAAGAAGCAATTTTGCCTGCAATTGTTAGTTTCCTTCATCATCATCCACCAAGATTAAGCCTCGCCTGTCCATTAAGATCAGTGAAAGAAAATGTCACAATCAGTCACAAACCGTCAAAACAAGGTAAAAAGACTGAATGGTTACCTGTGTTGTGGGATAACCTTCTTCCTTGTTTTGGAAGGTGCAGAATGTTGAGGTTGTGCTGTCCCTGCAATCAGAGCATAGATATGCAAGCTTATGATGAAAAATTCCAATGAGGACACTCCTTTACTATAGCTAAGTGTTTCTTGATTCAGTTTTATAAGTTAAAGCCTCCCTCTATTGCTCATTCTCTCATGCAGTAGAACATGCTAAGCAGTGATCCTAAAAAAAGGAAAATTGCAAAGTTAAAGCCTCTCTCCTTCCCCCTCCTATCTCGTTCAAATGTATACTATAATCTCAATTTTAAACAAGGAAACATGAAGCGCCCAATGTTATCCCGGCAGGAAAAGTTACAATCCAAAATGAAGATACAAAATTTGCCTCCCATCAAGGAACACGAAGATCAGTGAACCCTAATTCTCCACCCTATATGCTAAATTGATGACAAATACTACCATGTCATATCGGAAAGAAAATAGAGCACAAAAAATTGCATAAAGTGGGAATTGGAGAAAAAAGTAGGTGGAGGGACATTCATACGTTAGTACTGATCTAGACGTAACAAGATCCAAGAATAATGCAGAATGAATGGTTGCATTTGGAGATTGATTTTTTGTTTGGCAAAAAACTCCTACATTTTCATCCTATTTGCAGAAAAACAGTCTTGTTCAGAACTTCAAAATGACTTCTATTCATCACATCAGAAATTGGAAAGATTTTAAGTTTTTGTCCAAAACATTGAACCCGTGATCATGCATTGTTTCCAGCCATGCAGCACTCCAGATTCAACAATTTTTCACTTGTTCACTTCTCGCATATATCACAAAAGGAATGTAATGCCAGACATTTTGCATGTAAAAGGGAATGTTATGTTAGAAACTTGAGTGTGTACTGTGGAAAATAGTTTCTATGAATTTCTAATCTTCTGTGTGGAGATCCCAAACTGAATGCCTGGTTTCCTATGGACTGACTTCTAACAAATTGCTAATTTTAGTTAAGTACTTATTTATTCCTCTTTTTACCCTTGCCTTCCATTCCCATGGATCTGCTTCACATAGTAAAGGACTGCTACCCGATACCTCATTTTTATAATATAATCCCATGTTAATATATAATTCACGAGGGGCCCGGGGGGGGGAAAGAATGTCATAGGATGAGTCTAGTGTAGTGATATCAACATAAAACTGGTACATAAGCTGTAGTATCAATAAGATGCTTATGATTTCCATATTCCTATATTGTTTAAATCTACACAATCAAGGAAACCTAAGTACTTAGATATAATTGAATCATCATATTAGCATTGATAGTCTTAAATGACCAGAGAATTGATGTACTTAAATGACCAGAGCTAATTCCCCACAAAAAGGTCTATTATATTCCATTGATAATTGCAATTTATTAACAATTTTGTCATACAACGTAAGCTTCACTATGTAATATGGAAATCCAGCACAGAGAACAATCTCTTTGGATCATATCTCAAGGAATCGGTCTGCCCTATTTTCCTGATAATATGATTAATTTTAGCACATGCAAATTGGTTCAGGGAGTAAGCACTAGAAGTTGGATTCACATGTGGGAGTGGGAGTGGGAGTATAACTGGAGGGTGCAGGCAACAAATTCTTTTTGCACCTCCATTAACTTGGGATGGGAATTCCCATGTGGGAGTGGGAGTATTACTGGAGGGTGCAGGCAAAATATTATTTTCACAACTCCATGGACTAGAGATGGAAGGGCCAACGTACAAGAATTATGCTCTTCCTATGCACTAATCCAGTAACTTGTATCCTGGAGCACAATAGTACTACTAGGATCCAAGATATGTGAGACCACTAGTGCCAGAACCTTTGTCTTGAAAGCATGTGGCCTTCTTGTATTGCACAGAATCCATTACAAAAATTCTAGACCAATTCTATTTAGACCAGAAAGTCTGAATTGTTGGACTGGAACTGCACTTAAAACCACACTTCCAAACATTTACAGGTAAACTGGTCAAAACAAGTTTTAATCAGTGAAATATTTCAACTGGCTTGTTCAAGCAGTCCAAATTTTTGCCTTTGTTTTATTTTTTCATTTATATTTCTGGATTAGTATGATCAGTAACCCACTTGGATAGACCAACATGGACCAATGTTATTAAGACCAGACCAGCAGTCAAACTTGTAGGGTCACCCTTTAGATTGGACCCAAAGAACCAGACTAGTTCACCAGTCACACCAGTCAAACAAATAAAAAAGTGATACAAAATGGGAAAACAAAGAAACATTCAACACAGAGAGAAAAGACACTTTTCTTAAAAATAATGAGGATTATGAAACAATGAAATAGGAAGTATTTGAAATTAAAATTTGAATACTTGGACAAAAAATGAATTGTTCATAATCATATCAATATCAATAAAAACAAAACTACTAGAAAAACATTCTATGAAAATGTTTCAATAGTTCAACAATTTCAAGAACTAAACAACAACAAAAACGTACAAAAATATAAAAAAATACAAAAAATCCATGGAGCAATTTTCATCCATCAACATTGAACAAAAAATAATAATAATTTTAAAACTAATGCTTATATACAAAAATGCACATAAGCCACCAAATAAGCAAAAAACTAATATCATAGTTTTAAAATGCAACCGCATAATAATGCGTCATGCAGCCTAGAGCGCATCACTCCTGGTCACATATGCAAAAAAATGTGATGTACCCATGTAGCGGTGCATCACTTGCACATGGGGGCAAACCGCATCATACGAGCAATGTGTCGACATGTGTGCTCATGCGCGAAAACTAAGCCCATGAGCATGGGCCAAATTGTCTTTTTGCCCTTGTAAAAGGGCGGGGGGGGGGGGGGGTGTGAAGGCTATATGGTAACTATTTTACATAGTTCTAAGATGATTAAACCGGTATATACTACAGGGAATGCCAAAAGCATGCCCACAAGCAATTGATGGGAATGGAAGAGAGACTAGGGAATACAAAGATAGCCAAGAAAAGCAAAAGAAAAGAAGAAACTGAGACAAAAGAAAATGATGGAAGAAATTCAAGTATTTGATAACTTAGAGTTGATTATCTTTTTTTTTTTTTTTTACACCATGAACTTTTGGTCCTTGCTTCTTTGGATTGGAACCTTAGATATTTTATATGAGATGGAATGGCTTGTTTTGTTTTGTTTTACATGACAATTGTGTTAGACATTGAAACTATTAAAGATTAGAAGTTAGAACAACTATATTATTCTTTATTAAGCTATCGAGAGACTTTGAGCTTCAAACAACTAATATATATATATATATATATATATATTAAAATATCTACTATCATATAAATCACATTTATGTTTTTTTTATGCATTATTATATTTTTTATTTTTAAAATTTATTGACCACGTTAGAGATGATGCACCCACATTGGGTTTGCATCCTGCATTTTAAAACACTAACTACAACAGTAACTATTAAAGCAAAAACAGCCATTAAATTGAATACAAGAAACAAACTATTAGACTTATTTGGGAAAAAATCAGTCTAGCAAAAACTAGAAACCAAAAAATAAATTCTAATTTTTCTAAATATAATTGCTACATATAAAAAAAAGAAGTCCAATAAAAGGATAATGAACTCATTTGGGCCTTAAAATAGGTGAATTGATGGCTAAGAATCCCCTCCAACTGTTCCCAAATTTTATATTAGTCTTTCAGGTAGAGAGAGAGTAGTTGTCTCTCTCTAAAAGAAAAATTTTAAACACCCAAACCATCTAAAATATTAAAAAGGATCAAGTTACCCCTAAGCAAATTAAAAATGTCAAAAAAAAGAAACCAAAAAAAAACCCGAAGATGAAAAAACAAATGATGTCAGACCTACTTTGGAACTGGCCAGTTCAATCTTGGACAGGTTGAACTAGCAAGTCAAGTTATCAAACCAGCCCGTTCACTGGTTTGCTGGTCCTAGCAGTTTGGTCCCCTAGTTCTTCAAGTAGGACCACCAGTTTCTAGCCAAAACCTGTCAATCCGGTCTTGTAGTAACACTTAATTTTGGACTATAACAAACCTCAGCAGTTCAATGACCATGGTCCTGATAACATTATTCAAGACTAAAATTCTTAACCAGTGTTCTAGAAAATGTTGTCCAGGGCTCGGACACACCCAAGTCATTAGGACCTAGTAGGGTGCCGGGTCTAGATGACTAACCCTAACATTGAGCAAGTCTGACCCAAGTCCTTGAATCTTATGCATTTTAACTGAACCGAGTCAAGCAATCCAACTCAGTTGAGGCAGCCTCTTGCCCAACTCGGAACCCTGGCAAGTCCATGACCAAGTCAAGAATTCTCAAAACCTAGTTTCAACCATCAATTCTCAAATACATTATCTTCAGAGCATATTAAGAAGAAAATTTTCCTCTACCCATGTGTTTTAGTGTTACATTTTAAATAAACACTAGGGCAATGAGATATTTACTTTTTAAAACATAAATTTCATAGTTTAATGGAATTAAGTTGTCCCATTAACAACAAAGGCAATTAGAGATATGGGACCCTACAGAGGGAGCAAAAAGTCGATCTTCCACATAAAGGAGAGATTGGATATGGTAAAAACTGTTTGCAGTTGAAGTAAAATATCTTTAGAATCAGCTAAATGTATTTATCCATTTCTTTGATACCAAAAATAAAGCGTTTGACTGACCAGTTTGGTTTGCAACAGACAAAATACATTTACAGAGGTCACCCAAGCATTGTGTAACTGATGCAACGAGAATCAAGTAGGCAAGAAATTCTCAAAGAGGGTGAGGGCAACAACTACAAGAGGAGCTCAAAAACTCAAAAGTAACAAAATACAACCTAAAATTCAAAACTATCTACAATGGACCTGTGGCAACCTTTTTATGAGAAAATGAAGTTCTAAATTTCGAAACCAAGAAAAGAACTTAAACCAACACTCCCAACCAAGTCCCCAGTCCCCATATATTGGAAACCCAAAAGTCATTATAAACGAAGGATCCATTAAATGTAGAAAGTCAATCCTAGAATAAATTGGAACTAAACAAAGTACAAAACTTAACCAAAACACCAAGATGATTTTCTAGGTTACCATTTATTAATCAATTGACCATTGTAACCTCTAATTTCTAGTACACAGAACCAAAGACTTCAATCATTTATTTAATAAAATACCAAAGGCCCAAATTACTCCTAAAATTTGTCATTATTTCTATAACAATACTTTAAACGAAGATCTAATGCTGAAATAAGTGAAATTCTAAAAAGTGCCTAGACATAAACTTCGTATATAATTGAACTTCGTATATAATTGAAGGGCCTTCAACATGTGATTGGATATTTGGTAGAAGCCAGATCAGAAATATGTTTAAAAACTTGTGCTCCTTGGTTGACAGTTGCTGCATTGTCCCCCACTTAAAGAAAACTAGTCCTTGAGTTTGATTTCAGAAATTGGGGTTGTAATTACACCAACAATACTTGATTTACCTCTCCAAATCCTTGAGGCCCCATAACCAACTGTTGAATGGACTCCATCATATGTTGAGAACCTAAGGCCTCAAAACTCTTGTATCCGCTGAAGGCATTATAAACATCTCCTTCAATAGTTCTTGATTTACATAATATTTGTCTACGACCAACTTCCTTTCAAACTTGGACTCACCCTGAGTCACTTGGACCTAGCAGGCTGCTGTGTCAAAATGACTAACCCCAAAATCAGGATGAGTCTAACTTGAATCCATGAATCTGATGTATGTCTTTATTGCTACTTAGCTGAGTAGGCCTCTGACTCGGGCTTGGGAACCTTACGTGTTCGAGCCTACCAAGTCTGGGCTTTCAAATACCAGGTAACTCAAACTCAGACTTAGAAAGGACACTTGCAAATGGATTCTCTTTTCGAGATTTTAGAAAAAGAAAGAGTTTATATAAGGTATCAACCTTATACTATAGAAGTAAGGTGCACCTCAAAATCCCATAGGAAAACACCAAAAAACCTTCCAGTTGATTGGCTCTCAAAACTAAAAGGGAAGTTCTATAGGATGGCTACAAGACCAGCCATGCTTTATGGAACAAAATATTGGATGGTCAAGAAACAACATATCCATAGGATGAACGTAGCTGAGATGAGGATATTGAGATGGATGAGTAGCAATACAAGAAAAGATAGAATTCGGAATAAATACATATGTGGAAACTTAGGTGGGCTTCAATAAGTGATAAGATGAGAGAAAGTAGACTTAGGTAGCTGACCATGTGCAGCATATACCTAATACAACACTGGTTAGGAGGTGCGATTTAGTTCAAGTGAAAAGCGCAAAAGAGGTAAGGGGCCCAAAAGGACATGGATAGAAGTAGGAGAAAAGATATGGTCAATTTTGATCTTACCAAGGGCACGGCTCTTGATAAAGAAGAATAGAGGAGCAGAATTCATATAGCCGACCCCAACTATTTGGGATAAGGCTTGGAGGAGGATGATGGTGATCTTGAGACATGGATATTGGATATGAAAAAAAGAAAGGGATTTTATTTCTAAAAAGGTGCGGTTTGTATAGAGCCAAGGCTGTAAACAATCAAAGTAAAGCCCACCTTCAAATAGTGTCGAGAAATGTGGTTTCAATACTGGAAATCTTTGTGTTAGCCTCAAAATATATTTTCATCTTTAATTATAAAATTTAAAGCTTCAAAAATAGTGTAGATCAAGCAGATCTATGAAAACTTCAAAATCTTGAAAATTGACGGTCCAAAATGCGTTACAAGAAGTACTATTTGCAAAACTTGAAATCTATTTTTTTCTCATGTCCACGCATCTTGATGTCGAGATGATCAATTTGAGGATATTTGGGCATCAAAAGAACCTCTTCTAGTGAAATTTTTGAGGTGAGCGCTAATTTGATTGTTTAGAGCCTCGTCTCTATATAAACATTTTCCTTTGTAAAAGCAGTACATTTTGTAACACATTACTTAGACCATTTTCAAGATAATCAAGTGCTTATCAATCTACTTAATCTGCACCATTTTTGGAACTTTTAATTTTTATAATTAGTAGTGGAAATATATTTTCAAGTCATTGTAAGGTTTTTAGCACCAAAAACTACATCTTTCGGGGGAGTTAGAAGGTGCATCTTATTTTGATTGTTTAAGGTGGCCGCCTTATATAAACTTGACCCTCCAGAAAATTCTCTAGAGTAATAGGGTAGTTGGCGCAAATCCCATGGATCACCAAGTAACTTGGACCTAGAGTCCAAATCGGCCTCTAACTTTGGCTTGGGACCCTAGTGTGCCTAAGCACATTGAATATGGGCTTTCAAACATCGGGTGATTCAAAGTCATAATCAGAAAAAACAATTGTAAATGGATTCTCTTTTGAAGATTTTTAAGAAAATACCCATCATTTGGAATCAGGGAGAGTCTGACTTGAGTCCATGAATGTAATGTATTTCTTTATTGAGACTCGGCTGAGTAGGGTGAGACCGACTAAGATGAGTCGGCCTCTGACCTGACCTTGGGACCTAGGCATTTTTGAGCCAATCGAGTATGGGCTTTCAAAAACCAGGTGATTCAAACTCCTAATCAGAAATGACAACTGCAAGTGGATTCTATATTGACGATTCTAGAAAATACTCCAGAGTATAAGGCATTGGCACAAATCCATGCAACTAATACTTTGCAGACTCAATGGATTACCAGATTTATTAGTTGAGCCAACCTTTGAGTCCAGTCTGCCACCAATTGTGCAACTAGGGTCTCAAGGACACTTATTAATGCAGGCACGAGGACCAGATATGAGATGTAGAAATATGGCTATCAAGAGATTTATCATATTTTTGGTGTTTTCTTTTAGGACATTTTATGGGTTTTCTAGGAAGCCACAAATTAGGTTATCGTTGGGTTCCTAGTTTTTGTTTATTTTAGTATCGTTTAAGTTGTTTTTAGTAGGATTGATAAAGGAATAGAGAGTAGAAATTAAAAGGAAACGGACGGCTAGGATTTCATAGGAACTTTCAGGGTTTTTAAGGTTTAAAGTTATTCAGGTTGTCTTATTATGGAGTCTTTTTCGGTGAATTTGTGAGGGGTTTGAGTGAACACCCCACCCGTTTTATTGGTGTGGAAAAAGTACAAAGGAAATATACATAACTGAAATATAAAGTGTCCTCCACGAGTTCACAGCATACAAGTTTTCTCACTACATCTCTCCAAAATACACAATCAAAGTTTTCCTCTTTGAGGGGGCAAATCCCATCTCTTGTAAATTAGAAGCTTGCAATCGTTCTTTGAGGGAGGTATGTGGGTGTCAGGTATACAAACAGATTTTCTAAGTAATTTCTCTCAATGGTGCTTAAATGGATTGATTATGATTCCATTTCGCTCTGCTGTTCGTTTCTTGCCAAGCCACCCATGTTATGGTACAAAGAAAGACCATCCATAATCTATCAAAAATATTATTTTCGAAATTCTTTTGGAATCAGTGTGCTATGGCTCTGAGTGTTGTTGTCAACTATAGTGATCATGATTTCCGCAACACAGTTTGCCAAAGATGTCGGGCAAAGCTGCATGAGATGAACAAGTGGCCATGACTCTCCCTTTTGGTTTTGCAGAAGTAGCATAAGTTCTCCATCCGGAGTCCCCATCTTTGAATTCTATCATTTGTGAATATTGTCTTTTGGTATGCTAACCAAGTGAACTAGGAGGCCCTAGAGTCGATCAGGCTTTTCCATAAGGCCTTTAAGCCCTCATTTCTATTTCCTTGCTTCTCATCACCTCACGGACTCCCTTGAGAGAGAAATATCCATCTTGAGAGCGAATCCAACTGTTTCCTTGAAACCCATCATTGCGCACTGCTTTATGGGAATGCTCTTCGATGATGGATAGCATGTTATGAATGCCTTTGCAAGCACACAAATCTCTCGTTGTAGTCCTGGAATCACGCAAGTGGTGGCTCCAAAGACACTTTTTCCAATCAGTGATGATCACAAAGAATCTTCGCCACTTGCCAACTACCATCCTAACTTGATTAATAGGGCCAAGTTAATAACATGAACTCTTTCAGTACCTAACCCACCTTCACTCTAGGTTTACAAACTTGGCTCCATTTGGCAAGGCTTGGTTGTTTTTGGTTAGGTTGTTTGCCCCAAAGGAAAGCTTATGAATCGTGACTTGTGACTAGTTTCAAAAAAGGGAAACAAAAGCGGGCACAGAGATAGAAGGAAGAAGATGGAAGGACATAAAAAGATAGTTGAGTAGTGATTTAGTGGAGGAATGAGGTCGCGATCAATAGGCTTAACTTCCTTGGGGCTACTTCATTGGGACTTGTCCACCATCGAAGGACTTGTATTGCTTGAGTGCTGATCACCCAAAATGAGCCACTCATGGGGTTGCCTTCTAGGTGATAGAATAACATATATGCTTGGAAAGGTGAGGTCTCTCTTGCCTATATGTCCTTGAGCCCCTAACAATCTTTGACAGAGGAGAGCTATTGAGAATTAGATATGGTAATGTCTTTCATTTTCTTTTTCTTTTCCTTTTTTTTTCCAAAGTAAAGCTTATCTATCACAACATTTCTTTTTTGAAAACAATCTATCACAACATTCTTAAATATAATCATCAAACAATAGTCGAGGGGCAATCGTCCAACCCAACTGATTGGTACCAAAAATGAGGTCTCGTGCATCATGGGCAGACCAATATAGGTAGGTGTGCAATTTTTGTAATGGACCCACATGAGTAAATTTTTAGAGTGAAACTTGCTTAAATAATTGTTCCATAGAATTTGCTCCCATGCTGGACTATTGTGGATAAGTGATCTTTGGGAGCCTCGATTCTAAGCTCAGCGGAAAGTAATCCCATTCAGTTTAGCATTTGCTCCTGGGCAGTCATGGAATGTGCTCCCTTACTGTTAGGGATCTCGATCCCTTGACCTCACGGTGTATGGAACTAGTTCCCTTAACTATGGGTCCTTGATCCTCTCTTGCTCTCCCAATTCCTGCTTTCGATCTTGGAGTTCCCCTCAGTCCAGTTCCTGCAACTATGGCAGTGACTCTAGGAATCTTCATTGGAATGAATTTCTCTTTTCTAGCCTCCCTGTCAATCAGGTTGACGAAGCATTCCATGGTGAAAGTCAAGAGACAAGGAGAGAGTGGGTCTTCTTGTCTAAGCCCTTTTTGTCTTCTAAAGTAACCAACGGTGGTCCCACTTAGGATTATATACTATTAGGAGTAGTGATCACATTTAGATCCAGTTGATAAAGGCCTCCCCAAAACCCCAAAACCCTTATTCATTCAAGAGAAAGTTCCAATTAACCTTGTCAAGCCTTGTGAAGGTCTATCTTCAGATAAAAAGAGTTTTTGTTATTGTTGTCAGCCATATTGCTCGTGGCTGAACGAGCGAGACTCGATCAGATCATCGATCAGACCAGTACTCAATTTGAAAAATTAGAAAAAATGAAGGAAAAAAGAGGGAAAATTAAGGAAAAATAAGAAAAAGAACTAGAAATTGAAAAATTAGAAAAAATAAAGAAATTCAGAATTTTATGAGAAGAAAAATAACCTATCAACATCAAGCAATAACTCGATACACTCGATCCTTATTCATTAACAATCAGAAATATCAAATATGCAACCAATGTACAAAAATTCGGCTGCCCTTTTCCTTAAACTGCCTAGGTATGACCTAGGTAGTAGGCACTAGGAAGGTGTACTAAGGCGCTCACCTAGGCGTCCAAGGCACTTGCCAAAGCGACCTGAAAGGTGGTTGCCTAAGCGCTGCCTTGAAATTTCTAGTGGCCCAATGGTTTTTTTCGTCAATTCCCCCCCAAAGGGGGTGAAAAGGTTGTGGGGGCCATTCTTGCCTCCCAAAACCTTTGTAGTGAGGTTTGGAGAGAGAAAATCCTCTATAAAACACGATTTGAAGATTTTTCACGAGATCAAAACTTTTCTAACCTCCTCAAATCCTCACAAAATCGAAGGATATTCATCCCGAATCTTTTTAAGGCTTATTATAGTGGTTGTAAAAGATGATATTTGGAAACCAAAAGTTACCGATTTGGGCCAATATCAATTCCATTTCAAGAAGGTGGATATATTTCAATAAATTTAATCATGGTTATGTATTTTTTGTGTAAAATGTTTATGATGTTATTCCTTGCTTTTTGTTTTTTCTTTTTGATATTTTATGAAATGTATTTGATATGTTATCAACTATTTGGATTATTCTCCCATTTTGAATTTTAGTTTGGGAAAGGAATTCAATGGAAAGAGTCCATTGCCCCCAAACCCATAATTTTTTTTTGCATTAGTTAAATAATTGCATGAGTAATTTGGTTTTTCAATTTTATACTTTAAATCATTGCATAAGGCATTGCAATTTTGATGCGTAGGTTTTACCTAGATTTTATTGCCTTGAGCATGCTAGCTTTACTTCTTCCTTGGATTGTTAAGAACTCAAGATATTGAAGGGTCAATGAATTAGTTCTTTCTACTTCATTGCCTATTTGCAATTTTTAAGATGATCATTTTTTAATATTCTTTGGATGATCAATTTTAACTTCCAAATATTTAGAATACATAGTTGTAAATTAATCTTGCTCTAGTGTATGTATCTACAATTCCACTTCTTATAAATGTCTTCAAGTTTGACTTTGTTGGTTTTGTGTAATTTTCAGGATTAGGTGATAGGTTGTACAGGTGACAACGTACTCAGACCCGTCGAGTCTCGGGTCTACCAGTTGCGTCCTGGGTCTGGTCGGATCCATTGCCACCCTATGAGTATGAGTTTTTTTTTTTTGCCCTTGTTTTTTACCATCATATACCCTATGACTCTGAGCTTCTTTTTTTTTGCCCCTGTAGATGTTGCTAATATTGTGACAATATGAACACTTAGCATGCTTCTAAAGATACATGATTGCCATCATATTACCCTATGACTACTCGTATGGGTCGGGTCAGGCTGGACCCAGACCCGAACCTGAATAGCATTCAAATCGAAAATTTGGACCCATACGCGGACCCAAGGTCAGGTATACCCTTCGGGTACCTGGTCTAGTCGAGTCCATTGCCACCCCTAATAAGTTGGTAGCAAACGGTTTTAGGTGAAAATGTCTTCCTTGATGTATTTTGTTATTTTTATGAAGTCAATTTTTTTTCAAAAAAAAAAAATATCTTCTTTGAGTTCAAGTAAACAAGCTGATCCAGATTGGAAATATGGATATTGTCCCAACCTAATGACAAGAATAGGGTAGCTTACAAACTTTATAAAAAAGAGCATAATGCTAGCATTAATTAATTGAAGAAGTATTTGGCTAGCAAGAGAGGGGACGTACCGCCATGTACTCAAGTCCTTGTAGAGGTTAGGAAAGAGATCTTAGGTCTTTTCGAAGGGTTCCAAAAGAAGAAAAAACAAACAAGGAAACAATATGAGGACATTAGAGACTCCATACATTCTATGGAATTGAAGAAGAAGACGAAGGGGGAGGGGCCTTCATATCTCGACTAAGTACTACTATTGGGTATAAGAAACCTCGAAGAAGGGGGCCAATTGATACATTCTTCCCCCCTCTCGATCCTGAGGTTGTGGTTCGTGAAAGGGAGCCAGAAGCTGACATAAACTAGTCTAGAAAGTCATCTTGATGGTACTTTCAAGCAGGTCTACCATTTAATACTGTCAGTTTGAAGAGTTTGCAAGCTATGTTGGAGGCAGTGGGGCGGTTTGGCCCAGGATATAGGGCCCCTACACCTTATGAGCTCAAAGGGCCTTTGTTAAAGAAAGAAGTGGATCTAACAAACGAGTACCTGAAGACCCATAAGGATGCTTGGGGCAGATGTGGGGTAACAGTTATGATAGATAACCAATTGAAGGTCACAGAGTGTTATGAATCTCTTGGCTAATTGTCCCATGGAAACAATTTTTTTGAAGTCCATTGACGCATCTGATAAGTTTCATGTTGCAGCTTTCCTATTTGGAGTTGTGGATCAATGCATTGAGAAGATGGGGGAAGCACATGTTGTGCAGTTTGTCATTGATATGGCTAAGGCCAATATGGCAGCTTGTAGAATGTTGGAGAGGCTGGGGCCACACATGTTCTGGATGCCTTACGCCGCTCATTGTATTGATCTTATGCTTGATAAAATTTCCAAGAAAAAAGCGGTGCATGGGATATTAGAAAAAGCTAAACTGTAACAATTTATATTTATAGCCACACCAATATTTTAGCCATGACGAGGAAGTTTACAAATGGGATTGACTTGGTGAGGCCGGGAGCACAAGGTTTGCCACTTTATTCTTGCCTCTGGATTCTTTGAATAAGTAAAAAGACAAGATTCGAACATGTTGTCTCCTCAGATTGGAAGAAGAGCAAGTGGTCTAAGGAGGCAAAGGGCAAAAAGGTCTATGGCATTGTTATGACACTCAGGTTTTAGAGTGGGCCATTCACCTCCATATTTTTGGGCCACTTGTAAAAGTGCATCACCTTGTAGATAGTGAAAAGGAACCGATAATAGAGCATACTTATAAGCAGTGTTTTAAAATGCGGCAGCAACGCCGCATATGCTGCAGCATCATGCGGGATGCGCTCGCATCCGCATCCCGTTCAGGTGCATATGTGGTTTTGACAGATGCGGTCGCATATGCGCTGCATCATGGCCGCATCCCGCATCATGGCCGCATCAGACTGCATCTCGCCCACATCTGTTTCCACGAATTTGTTTTTCGATTTTGCCCCTCGAGGAGGTGCAAAATGGTCTTTTTTTTGTTCCAATATTAAGGGAAACTGTTTGGGGGGTTACTATACCCCCTAATTGAAGATTTTCAGTCACTTTTGTGGCTTTTTAGTATCAAATCGAAGGAAAAAAAAAATTTGGCGAAAATTCTTTTTTCATCCAAATCTTCGATTTGGCGGTTGTTTGATACTTGGATGTTCATTTGATGCCTTTTATTGTTGATTTGGGGATGTTAAGATGAATTTGTGATAAGAAATTGGGGATTTCAGAGGCCGTGAAGAAATCGAGCACTACTTCACAGAGTCTGCAACTTTTTATTCCTTCTTGTGCAATAATTATACTTATTTTTGGGGCAATGTCTTCTTCCCAATCTTCTAGTAACAAGGATCCAGCTTGGAATTATGCTAAACTAAAAAATCCGAAAGATAGAAATTGTGTGATATGCTTGCTCTGTGGAAATACTTATATGGGTGGGTATTTTTGAACAAAAAGAGCATTTAGCCGGAATATTTGGGAATGTAAGAGCACGCCCACAAGCTACAAATGATATAAAAAAGGAGATTAGAGAATATTTGGATAGATTGAAAAAAGATAAAGAGAAAAAAAAAAGGAATTACTTGATGGTATGCAATTATTTGATGACGTTGATCATGATGATGATGATGATGATATGTCTAGAAGTTGCTA